>CM053033.1:95953332-96035756 GCA_028564925.1 Lithobates sylvaticus
AGAATGTCCCTTACATTGGTGGTCAGAGGGAAGAATGTCCCTTACATTGGTGGTCAGTGAGAAGAATGTCCTTACATTGGTGGTCAGAGGGAAGAATGTCCCTTACATTGGTGGTCAGTGGGAAGAATGTCCCTTACATTGGTGGTCAGAGAGAAGAATGTCCCTTACATTGGTGGTCAGTGGGAAGAATGTCCCTTACATTGGTGGTCAGTGAGAAGAATGTTCCTTACATTGGTGGTCAGTGGGAAGAATGTTCCTTACATTGGTGGTCAGTGGGAAGAATGTCCCTTACATTGGTGGTCAGTGAGAAGAATGTCCCTTACATTGGTGGTCAGTGGGAAGAATGTTCCTTACATTGGTGGTCAGTGAGAAGAATGTTCCTTACATTGGTGGTCAGTGGGAAGAATGTCCCTTACATTGGTGGTCAGTGGAAGAATGTCCCTTACATTGGTGGTCAGAGAGAAGAATGTCCCTTACATTGGTGATCAGTGGAAGAATGTCCCTTACATTGGTGATCAGTGGGAAGAATGTCCCTTACATTGGTGATCAGTGAGAAGAATGTCCCTTACATTGGTGATCAGTGAGAAGAATGTCCCTTACATTGGTGATCAGTGAGAAGAATGTCCCTTACATTGGTGATCAGTGAGAAGAATGTCCCTTACATTGGTGATCAGTGAGAAGAATGTCCCTTACATTGGTGATCAGTGAGAAGAATGTCCCTTACATTGGTGATCAGTGAGAAGAATGTCCCTTACATTGGTGATCAGTGAGAAGAATGTCCCTTACATTGGTGGTCAGTGGGAAGAATGTTCCTTACATTGGTGGTCAGTGGGAAGAATGTTCCTTACATTGGTGGTCAGTGAGAAGAATGTCCTTACATTGGTGGTCAGTGAGAAGAATGTCCCTTACATTGGTGGTCAGTGGGAAGAATGTCCCTTACATTGGTGGTCAGTGGGAAGAATGTTCCTTACATTGGTGGTCAGTGAGAAGAATGTCCCTTACATTGGTGATCAGTGAGAAGAATGTCCCTTACATTGGTGATCAGTGGAGAAGAATGTTCCTTACATTGGTGATCAGTGAGAAGAATGTCCCTTACATTGGTGATCAGTGGAAGAATGTCCCTTACATTGGTGGTCAGTGAGAAGAATGTCCCTTACATTGGTGATCAGTGAGAAGAATGTCCCTTACATTGGTGATCAGTGGGAAGAATGTCCCTTACATTGGTGATCAGTGAGAAGAATGTCCCTTACATTGGTGATCAGTGGGAAGAATGTCCCTTACATTGGTGATCAGAGAGAAGAATGTCCCTTACATTGGTGGTCAGTGGAAAGAATGTTCCTTACATTGGTGGTCAGTGGGAAGAATGTTCCTTACATTGGTGGTCAGTGGGAAGAATGTTCCTTACATTGGTGGTCAGTGGGAAGAATGTCCCTTACATTGGTGATCAGTGGGAAGAATGTCCCTTACATTGGTGATCAGAGAGAAGAATGTCCCTTACATTGGTGATCAGTGAGAAGAATGTCCCTTACATTGGTGGTCAGAGGGAAGAATGTCCCTTACATTGGTGGTCAGTGAGAAGAATGTCCCTTACATTGGTGGTCAGTGGGAAGAATGTCCCTTACATTGGTGGTCAGTGAAGAATGTTCCTTACATTGGTGATCAGTGGGAAGAATGTCCCTTACATTGGTGGTCAGTGGGAAGAATGTTCCTTACATTGGTGGTCAGTGAGAAGAATGTTCCCCTTACATTGGTGGTCAGTGAGAAGAATGTCCCTTACATTGGAGATCAGTGGGAAGAATGTCCCTTACATTGGTGGTCAGTGGGAAGAATGTCCCTTACATTGGTGATCAGTGGGAAGAATGTCCCTTACATTGGTGGTCAGTGAGAAGAATGTTCCTTACATTGGTGATCAGTGGGAAGAATGTCCCTTACATTGGTGATCAGTGAGAAGAATGTCCCTACATTGGTGATCAGTGAGAAGAATGTCCCCTTACATTGGTGGTCAGTGGGAAGAATGTCCCTTACATTGGTGGTCAGAGAGAAGAATGTCCCTTACATTGGTGGTCAGTGAGAAGAATGTACCTTACATTGGTGGTCAGTGAGAAGAATGTTCCTTACATTGGTGGTCAGTGAGGGAAGAATGTCCCTTACATTGGTGGTCAGTGAGAAGAATGTTCCTTACATTGGTGATCAGTGAGAAGAATGTCCCTTACATTGGTGGTCAGTGGGAAGAATGTTCCTTACATTGGTGGTCAGTGGAAGAATGTTCCTTACATTGGTGGTCAGAGAGAAGAATGTCCCTTACATTGGTGGTCAGTGGGAAGAATGTCCCTTACATTGGTGATCAGTGGAAGAATGTCCCTTACATTGGTGGTCAGTGAGAAGAATGTTCCCTTACATTGGTGGTCAGTGGGAAGAATGTCCCTTACATTGGTGGTCAGTGGGAAGAATGTCCCTTACATTGGTGATCAGTGGGAAGAATGTCCCTTACATTGGTGATCAGTGAGAAGAATGTCCTTACATTGGTGATCAGTGGAAGAATGTCCCTTACATTGGTGGTCAGTGGGAAGAATGTCCCTTACATTGGTGGTCAGTGGAAGAATGTCCCTTACATTGGTGGTCAGTGGGAAGAATGTCCCTTACATTGGTGGTCAGTGGGAAGAATGTCCCTTACATTGGTGGTCAGTGGGAAGAATGTCCCTTACATTGGTGATCAGTGGAAGAATGTCCCTTACATTGGTGATCAGTGAGAAGAATGTCCCTTACATTGGTGATCAGTGAGAAGAATGTCCCTTACATTGGTGATCAGTGAGAAGAATGTTCCTTACATTGGTGATCAGTGAGAAGAATGTCCCTTACATTGGTGATCAGTGAGAAGAATGTCCCTTACATTGGTGGTCAGTGAGAAGAATGTCCCTTACATTGGTGATCAGTGAGAAGAATGTCCCTTACATTGGTGATCAGTGAGAAGAATGTCCCTTACATTGGTGGTCAGTGAGAAGAATGTCCCTTACATTGGTGATCAGTGAGAAGAATGTCCCTTACATTGGTGGTCAGTGGAAGAATGTCCCTTACATTGGTGGTCAGAGAGAAGAATGTTCCTTACATTGGTGGTCAGAGAGAAGAATGTCCCTTACATTGGTGGTCAGTGAGAAGAATGTTCCCTTACATTGGTGGTCAGTGGGAAGAATGTCCCTTACATTGGTGGTCAGTGGGAAGAATGTCCCTTACATTGGTGATCAGTGAGAAGAATGTCCCTTACATTGGTGGTCAGTGAGAAGAATGTCCCTTACATTGGTGGTCAGTGGGAAGAATGTCCCTTACATTGGTGGTCAGTGAGAAGAATGTCCCTTACATTGGTGGTCAGAGGGAAGAATGTCCCTTACATTGGTGGTCAGTGAGAAGAATGTCCCTTACATTGGTGGTCAGTGGGAAGAATGTTCCTTACATTGGTGGTCAGAGGGAAGAATGTCCTTACATTGGTGGTCAGTGAGAAGAATGTCCCTTACATTGGTGGTCAGTGAGAAGAATGTCCCTTACATTGGTGATCAGTGGAAGAATGTCCCTTACATTGGTGGTCAGTGGGAAGAATGTCCCTTACATTGGTGGTCAGTGGGAAGAATGTCCCTTACATTGGTGGTCAGTGAGAAGAATGTCCCTTACATTGGTGGTCAGTGAGGGAAGAATGTCCCTTACATTGGTGGTCAGTGAGAAGAATGTTCCTTACATTGGTGGTCAGTGGGAAGAATGTCCCTTACATTGGTGGTCAGTGGGAAGAATGTCCCTTACATTGGTGGTCAGTGAGAAGAATGTCCCTTACATTGGTGATCAGTGGGAAGAATGTCCCTTACATTGGTGGTCAGTGAGAGAATGTCCCTTACATTGGTGATCAGTGAGAAGAATGTCCCTTACATTGGTGGTCAGTGGGAAGAATGTCCCTTACATTGGTGATCAGTGAGAAGAATGTCCCTTACATTGGTGGTCAGTGGAAGAATGTCCCTTACATTGGTGATCAGTGGGAAGAATGTCCCTTACATTGGTGGTCAGTGAGAAGAATGTCCCTTACATTGGTGATCAGTGAGAAGAATGTCCCTTACATTGGTGGTCAGTGAGAAGAATGTCCCTTACATTGGTGATCAGTGAGAAGAATGTCCTTACATTGGTGGTCAGTGAGAAGAATGTCCCTTACATTGGTGATCAGTGAGAAGAATGTCCCTTACATTGGTGATCAGTGGAAGAATGTCCCTTACATTGGTGATCAGTGAGAAGAATGTCCCTTACATTGGTGATCAGAGAGAAGAATGTCCCTTACATTGGTGGTCAGTGAGAAGAATGTCCCTTACATTGGTGATCAGTGAGAAGAATGTCCCTTACATTGGTGATCAGTGAGAAGAATGTCCCTTACATTGGTGATCAGTGAGAAGAATGTCCCTTACATTGGTGGTCAGAGAGAAGAATGTCCCTTACATTGGTGATCAGTGAGAAGAATGTCCCTTACATTGGTGATCAGTGGAAGAATGTCCCTTACATTGGTGGTCAGTGGAAGAATGTCCCTTACATTGGTGGTCAGTGAGAAGAATGTCCCTTACATTGGTGATCAGTGGGAAGAATGTCCCTTACATTGGTGGTCAGAGGGAAGAATGTCCCTTACATTGGTGGTCAGTGAGAAGAATGTCCCTTACATTGGTGGTCAGTGAGAAGAATGTCCCTTACATTGGTGGTCAGTGGGAAGAATGTCCCTTACATTGGTGGTCAGTGAGAAGAATGTCCCTTACATTGGTGGTCAGATGGAAGAATGTCCCTTACATTGGTGGTCAGTGGGAAGAATGTCCCTTACATTGGTGGTCAGTGAGAAGAATGTCCTTACATTGGTGGTCAGTGGGAAGAATGTCCCTTACATTGGTGGTCAGTGAGAAGAATGTCCCTTACATTGGTGGTCAGTGAGAAGAATGTCCCTTACATTGGTGGTCAGTGGGAAGAATGTCCCTTACATTGGTGGTCAGTGAGAAGAATGTCCCTTACATTGGTGGTCAGTGGGAAGAATGTCCCTTACATTGGTGGTCAGTGGGAAGAATGTCCCTTACATTGGTGGTCAGTGGAAGAATGTCCCTTACATTGGTGGTCAGTGGAAGAATGTCCCTTACATTGGTGGTCAGTGGGAAGAATGTCCCTTACATTGGAGGTCAGTGGGAAGAATGTCCCTTACATTGGTGGTCAGTGGGAAGAATGCCCCTTACATTGGTGGTCAGTGGGAAGAATGTTCCTTACATTGGTGGTCAGTGGGAAGAATGTCCCTTACATTGGTGGTCAGTGGGAAGAATGTCCCTTACATTGGTGGTCAGTGGGAAGAATGTCCCTTACATTGGTGGTCAGTGGGAAGAATGTCCCTTACATTGGTGGTCAGTGGGAAGAATGTCCCTTACATTGGTGGTCAGTGGGAAGAATGTCCCTTACATTGGTGGTCAGTGGGAAGAATGTCCCTTACATTGGTGGTCAGAGGGAAGAATGTCCCTTACATTGGTGGTCAGTGGGAAGAATGTCCCTTACATTGGAGGTCAGTGGGAAGAATGTCCCGTACATTGGTGGTCAGTGGAAGAATGTCCCTTACATTGGTGGTCAGTGGGAAAAATGTCCCTTACATTGGAGGTCAGTGGGAAGAATGTCCCTTACATTGGAGATCAGTGGGAAGAATGTCCCTTAAATTGGAGATCATTGGGAAGAATGTTCCTTACATTGGTGATCAGTGAGAAGAATGTTCCTTACATTGGTGATCAGTGAGAAGAATGTTCATTACATGGGCGGAGACACAGGGGGCCCCATGTTCTCCTTTTGCCCGGGGGCCCCATGAGCTGTCAGTCCGCCCCTGTTTGTGACAGTCTAACTTTGAAACACAAGCATGTAGCATGTGATCCACCAAACGGTGTTTCAGCACTGATTAAATTAGAAGGTATTTCTTCTCTCTTTGATGAAAATCTGTGTCAGGTGCCTGCGTGTAAACAGGATGTTTTTGAGATCAGAAATTGGAGATCATTGGGAAGAATGCTCCTTACATTGGTGATCAGTGGGAAAAGCTAAAACTTTCTGTTTAAGGGCTCTTTCACACAGACGTGTCCGTGTACGGAGCCCGCTCTGCTCAGTGGGGGATCGCTCCATCGATCCCCGCTGAGCAGGCAGATGACAGGTCTGTCTCCCGATCCACAGACGGATGGAAAAATAGGGTTTTCCTCCGTCACACTTTTTCAGATCGGAGCGGGTCGGATATCAGCGGACATGTCACCGCTGCCATCCATCCCTCCATAGAGGTCTATGGAGTGTCCATTCAGGTCCGCCTAAAAAAACTGACAGTTGGACCTAAAGACAATCAGGAAATTTTGGCATTTTTAGCTTATGGTTAAATTATGGTGGTTTCAAAGGTTCAATGGATTATAAATGGATCCTAAGGCCCCTTTCACATGGACGGACCGTTCAGATCCGCCTGTCAGTTTTGACGGCGGATCTGAACGGGCGCTCCATGTTAGCCTATGGAGCGTCGGATGTCAGCGGAGACATGTCCGCTGACATCCGACCCGGTCCGATCCGCCAAAAGCAGACATATGGCCCCACGTCCAGATCTGTCGCTGGCGGATCGGATCGGGTGAGATCTGATGAAAACGGACACACTGTCCGTTTTCTTCAGATCTCTCCATAGAGACCAGCGGCGCTCGCAAAGCCCCTCCCCGCTCAGTGAGCGGAGAGAGGCATGTCATCTGCCGGCTCAGCGGAGATCAACGGACAGATTTCCCGCTGAGCCGACGGACAGAGGCGGGCTCCGTGCAAGCGGAGTCCGCCTCGTGTGAAAGGGGCCTGAGAGTTAGGTAAGCCTTGTTCCACTATGGCAAATATTATATACTTCATATTGTTCCAATTGCCCATTTGTTTCCTGTGTATTATAATGATTGGCAATTTTTTGCCTGCATATTGTATCGATTGCTCATGTGTTAATCACATATGATTATAATTACTGGTTTTCTACCCCAGATATTATAATGACTGCCTGTTTCTTGCTCATGTATTGTCACAACTGCCTGTTTGTTTCCTCTGTATTGTAACAATGGTCTTTGAAATGAATGGGCTGCCCTACACACAGCCGCACAGATGTGAACCAAGGGCTTGTTCACATGTCATGTTGGAGGGGTGGTAAAACCACATGGTTGAGCTGTTTTTACCACCCCCGACTTCTCCCCCTTTAGCAGCAGCTGGGGGTGTACACATGCTGTGGCTGCAGCTGGAGGTATACCCAGGCTGAATGGGGCTGCACTGCAACTGCAACTGTATGCATTGCACGGTTGCGGTGTAGTGATGCTGCATTAAAAACAGGTGGTGAGGAGGCAACATAATGCCTCTTTACTACCTGTCAAATGCATCTGAACAGCGATCTGTGCATGGATTGCTTTTCAGAGGAGCAGCAGTCCTTGCTGCTATCACAAACAAGCCCTACAAAAGCAGTTTTGATGGTACAGGAATGGGTGGGGGGTGTCAAAAGTAACACACACACACACACACACCTAATCCCTTTAAACCCAAACACATATTAATTACACAGGTTCTGTGGCTGATTAAGGTGGTAATTAAACTCACTTAGTGCCTTACCTGCATTCAATTAGCCACAGAACCTGTGTAATTAATATGTGTTCGGGTTTAAAGGGATGAGGTGGCAACTCTAACACACACACGTACAAACACACATACAGACACGTGTACACACACATATACAGACACGTGTACACACACATATACAGACACATGTACACACACATATACAGACACGTGTACACACACATATACAGACACGTGTACACACACATACAGACACGTGTACACACACATATACAGACACGTGTACACACACATATACAGACACGTGTACACACACATACAGACACATGTACACACACATATACAGACACGTGTACACACACATATACAGACACGTGTACACACACATACAGACACATGTACACACACATATACAGACACGTGTACACACACATACAGACACATGTACACACACATATACAGACACGTGTACACACACATATACAGACACGTGTACACACACATACAGACACATGTACACACACAGACACATGTATAAAGCCCCTTTAAAACAAATCTAGCTTCTAGCACAGTACCTTTCCAGTTTCCTCATTTAGCCGGGTACTGCACTGTAGGGGGAAGCAGAGAGCACAGCACATTCCCCCGCTCTTTACTTTCAGTTGACGGAGCTTCTCACAGTGCCGATGTACAGTTCGACAGGGGATCGGGAGATTGGGCCCCGCGGCACACCTGAGAACCTCTGACGGCACACTGGTTTAGAAAGGCTGCTCTAGATTATCAGAAAAGATGAGAATATCATCCAGATGCAATCACTAACTGGTCCAACAGGTCTCGAAAAAACATCCTTGATGAAGTGTTGAAAAGCTGCAGGAGTGTTGCAAAGGCCAAAAGGCATAACCAATAGACAATGTAACAGTAGTAGCTGGAACACACAAAGGTGGGTGGGCTGGGACACCCACAAAAAGAACTTTGGAATTATGGTTCGAAGATCTCACTGTGGTAGTTTACCAGATATTAGAAGCCAGGGGCTGACTCAACTGACCAGGGGATCCACCCGAAACAAAAATATCCCTTTATTGTGGATGTGCCTTTAAGAGATAAAACATTGAACAAGCTCGCTCTGTTTTCCATAACCAGCTCTTATCGTTTGACCTTAATGCAAGAATTCAATATTCCCAATAAACCCAGAGGCAGCTTTTACATCTGGCTAAGATATGTATCAGGAAGTAGCGTGTGCTGACTAAAGAATAAGACATCTCTGGCCTCACCTATAAAGCAATAAAAGAGGAACGAATACAATCAGATCATACAAAAATGGACTTACCCAGCTGATCACCATTATTCCCCACAATGAGGCCAGCAATGTATGCATCTGCTCGGCCCATCAATATTCACACTGTGACAAAACGTCACCCCTGATGTTTCTACAGAATCTCCTAACCACCATGCGATGGCTATTAGGCCTCGTTCACACTTTAGTGCGCCTGTGGAAGGCCGTGTTTTCCTGCACAAGGATGCACAGCTGTTCCGTGCATCCTGGTGCAGGTGTAACAACATATTCGGCGACCCATTGCAGTTTGCTACTGCAGTGACGTTCCGTCAGCGCCATCTTGCTACACCCCACACTCGTCCACAGTAAGGATACACTAAGAAAGGGGAAAGCGGACATGTTGTTACACCCACCGCAGTTTTGCATTTTACACCTATTTATAACAGTAGAGTCAGTTTATATAGTGAAATACAGTACTTACAACTTCGTCTGACTACTTAGATCTTTAATTTTTAAAGCAGCGGAAACCCTGCTCTTTTCACAGGTTTGCTAATCTGACAGAAGTTCGCTGCTTTTAAAATTCAAGATCTAAGTAGTCAGACGGAGTTGTAAGTACTGTATTTCACTATATAAACTGACTTTACTGTTATAAATAGGTGTAAAATGCGAAACTCTGATGGGTGTAACAACATGTCCGCTTTCCCCTTTCTTAGTGTATCCTTACTGTGGACAAGTGTGGGGTGTAGCAAGATGGCGGCGACGGAACGTCACTTCCGTAGAAAACTGCGATGGGTCGCCAAATATGTTGTTACACAGGCCATCCCATTGATGTAATTTAGGACACAGTGGCTGCATGGACACAGACACTGCTCCCTATTTGACTTCCATGTGGGTGCACGGCCCAGAATGCACCCTGTCAGCATAGGGATGCATGGAACACCTGTGCATCTCTGTGTTGGTAAATGCAACCCTTCACGGCCATATGCTTTAGTACACCTTGTGTGAACAAGGCTTTACACTGAAAATATTGAAAGCTCTGAAATTTCTGTGTGCAGTTTTGATATTTCTAGGTGGAGATGAGGCAGATAAGTGCATGGTATGTGTTATCTTGGGATTTGATCTGGTGGTGAAAAACAAATTTTTGAAGCTTTTTGTAGGTGCCCCTAGAATTAAAGCGGAGATCCACCCAAAAATGGAACTTCCGCTTTTCCTGTTCCGCCCCCCCCCCCCCCCCCCAGTGTCACATTTGGCACCTTTCAGGGGGGAGCAGATACCTGTCTAATACAGGTATTTTGCTCCCACTTCTGGGCAAGGATACCCAAGCCACCCGCGGGTATCTACGCCACTACCCCCCCCCCCCCTGTCTTCTGGGATACACACGGGTCCCAGAACACAGCAGGGACCAGTGGGATAGCGCGAGTCATGTATGTGCAGTAGAGAACCAAGAAGTGAAGCCTCAAGGGTTCACTTCCAGATTCCCTTAGGCCCCTTTCACACTGGGGCGGTTTGCAAGCGCTATTGCGCTAAGAATAGCGCCTGCAAACCGACCCGAAACAGCTGTTGCTGTTCCTTCAGTGTGAAAGCCCGAGGGCTTTCACACTGAAGCGGTGCGCTTGCAGGACGCTCAAAAATGTCCTGCAAGCCGCATCTTTGGCTCGCTATAGAAGCGGTATATTTACCGCTCCTATAGCGCCCGGTCCCATTGAAAACAATGGGGGAGCGCGCCGAACCCGCCCGCAAAACGCCGCTATAGCGGCGGTTTGCGGGCGGTATTGACCCTTTTTCGGCCGCTCGCGGGGGGTAAAAACACCCCGCGAGCGGCCGCAATGCGCCGCTAAAACGCCGGTAAAGCGGCGCTAAATATAGCGCCGCTTTACCGCCAGCGCCCCCACCGCTCCAGTGTGAAAGTAGCCTTACCGAGGATGGCGGCGGCAGCACCCAAGAGCCGAGGGACAGATCTGCTTCAGGTGCCGACATCAAGGGTGCCCTGGACAGGTAAGTGGCCTAATTTTAAAAGTCAGCAGCTGCAGTATTTGTAGCTGCTGACTTTAAAAAAAAAAAAAAAAAAATCGGCGGAACTCCGCTTTAACCACCTGAGACCCAGTATACGTCATATGACGTCTTTTTGGTCTCAGGGGTATATCTGAATGATGCCTGTAGCTACAGACATCATTCAGATATTGCCGGTTTCAGCCGGCGATTCCCTGCACCATAAGAACGATCATAGCGGCTGTTCCGCCGCTTGATCGTTCTTACGGGCGGCGGGAGGGGACGCCCCCCCCTCCCGCCGCCCTCCGGTGCTTCTACCGACTCACCGCTTCCATCGGTGAGTCGGACTCGGGATCCGCCGGCCCCCGGATGATGATCATAGAGATTTCCGGCGGACCAGATGGTCGCCGGAGTCTCTATGATTGTTCGGAGGCCGGGCGCGATGTTATGACGTCACGCCCGGCCTCTGCATTCAAAAAACGGCGGCACCGCGGCTGGGAAGCAGTGATCGTTTTTTTTTTTTTTTTTTTTGATTTTAGGCTTCCCAGCCTAGAGGTGAGATGTGGGGTCTTATTGACCCCATATCTCACTGTAAATAGGTCCGATCATGTAATATTCCTATTACAAGGGATGTTTACATTCCTTGTAATAGGAATAAAAGTAATCAAATATTTTTTTTTTTTTTTAAAGTTGTTGAACTAAAAAAATAAAGTAAAATGAACAATAAAAAGAAAAAAAAATTTTTTTTTAAAGCGCCCTGTCCCCGCGAGCTCGTACGCAGAAGCGAACGCATACGTAAGTCCCGCCCACATATGAAAACGGTGTTTAAACCACACATGTGAGGTATCGCTGAACGTTGGAGCGAGAGCAATAATTCTAGCCCTAGACCTCCTCTGTAACTCAAAATATGTAACCAGTAAAAAATGTTAAAGCGTCGACTATGGGGATTTTTAAATACCAAAGTATATCATTCCACAAGCGCATGCAATTTTGAAGCGTGACATGTTGGGTATCTATTTACTCGGCGTATCTTCATCTTTCACATTATGCAAAAAAATTGGGCTAACTTTACTGTTTTGTTTTTTTTTTTAAAGCAGGAAACTGTTTTTTTTTTTTTCTGAAAAAAACGCGTTCGAAAAATTGCTGCGCAAATACCGTGCGAGATAAAAAGTTGCAACGACCGCCATTGTATTCTTTAGGGTCTTTGCTAAAAAAACATATATAATGTTTGGGGGTTCTATGTAATTTTCTAGCAAAAAAATTTGGAATTTTACATGTAGGAGAAAAATGTCAGAATTGGCCTGGATCTCAGGTGGTTAAGTGGGGTAAAAATCATCCCAAAACTTTCATAATATCATATTATTATGATATTATATTTTTGTCTTGTGTGTCTCTTTTCATGATTACAAGCTGCAGCAGAACCTGTAAAAAAAATGCTGAAAGTCCCCTTACAGCAGCCAACAGCAACTTTTTAGTCAAAGTTAGTGGATGAGAGGAGATCCAGTGTTGAACAAAGGGCATTGTGTGTATTCTATGTTGTACACATTGTTGTGCGCAGCCTATTGTATTAGGGTGTGATCCCCAGAGTACAAACACACATGCGTGTATATCAGCAGAGCAGTGGACAGCGTCAGTAGAGCAGAGATTGGTGTCAGTAGGGCAGTGGACGTTTTCAGTCGTTTATCTTTATTATTTTTTTATTATTTAAAAAAAAAAATGTTAAATATTTTTTACAATATTTTTTTATAATTCTTTTACAATGTTTTTAAGAGCCCATTGGGGGTTTTAGTGGAATATCAAGGGTCTAAACAGACCCCTGATGTCTCACTTTTGAGACAGAGAAAGGGACTGAGAACAGAGATTCCCCACTCCCTTTCTCTGCAGCCTCAGCTGCACTGGACAGTGAATGAATGGAAAGTGCTCTGTGCTGAGCGGCTTCCTATTCATTCACAAATTGAAGCATAGTAAACAGTTTACTAAATGTACTATGCTTCGGTTAAGAATCAACACAGGAGCGACCGGTACTCAAATTCAGAAAAGGAAGGGGCTGGTAAATGAAATATTTACCAGCCCCTTCTCCCACTCTCCATCTTGAAACATACCCTGCAGCAGCCAGAGAGGAGAGGAGGAAAGCTGGCAGCACTGCAGGGGGAATTGGCACTGCACGGGGTGATTAGGGTGTGCCCAGGCACACCCAGCTCACTCTGTGCACATGAATATGTTTATACAAATGCCTCTTCTGAAATCTCCTTTTATCGGTCCATATTGCCCTTCAATGTGATTCTGTTATGAAGAGAAGGTAACTAAAATTCTGTTGATTTTTTTTTGTGTCTTTTTATATCATGACCTTATCCATTAGTAAGGCTAGGTTCATACCTGTGCAGGTGGGGCTGCTGTGGGACCTGCACAAATAACAGCAGCCATAACCACCAACATAGAGAAATGCGGGACCTGCGGGCGGGTGCCGTTATTTGTAATGGCACGCCACCCACACTGGAAATCAAACCCGTACTGAGAACCTCGGTTCATGTGTGGGCTGCACTATTAAAAATAGTGCAGGGGCTTCTTTCCTGCGTGTCGAGCCAAATAAATGGGCTCTCGTGTCCACACAAACCACGGACCACACGGTCGCACAGGTGTGAACCTAACCTTAAAATACCTGGAACCAACCACAGATGTGGTATTATCCTAGAGGTTTGAAAACATTAAACATCCATTTGGTGGATTGTTTAAACCATTTATTTTTTTTTTACTTAACACTGTCCGTATTTGTTATTATTGCGTGTGTACCGAGGAGCGCCTGATACAAAAGTTCATCTTACTTAAAGGACTTTTTGAAACATTTAATGGTTAAGATCATCAAATACAGCCATTAAGGTTCATGTGCATGTAAAGGCATGTGTCTCAATACTTTTGGTTATATAGTTTATGTCTTGATATTCCAACAGTGAATAAAACATAAATAAAAAATCCAGTAGAGAAGATGGGGACCCCTGATAATTGAGGAAGTAATGGTGCTAAAAAGAGTCCCCTAAAGATATAGGAAACTGTCAGATGTTTTGCTCATCCAGCATCCATCAAAAACTGATGGGCTGACCCTTTAATCAGAAGTACTCTCCGACTCCAATGTGTAGGACGGAATGTTCAAAAGTAACACAAAGGCCGTATTTATAAAGCAGTGAATCTGACATTCGCCAAAAAATCATTGCAAGTTAATCTTCCAGGCGGATGTGTTGTAAATTATAGTGATTAATTCACCACCAGTGGATGTTCAGTGAAAGTTACATTCACTGATTTGTAAATGTGCCCGTAAAAAGTTTTTTTTTTTTTTTTTGTCATTATTCCAAAAATGTGAGTCATAGGCTTATCCTGGCAGGGAACAAAACGGGAGGAGCCAAACGCTGGAAAAAATATACTCAGAGGGAGTCTCTGCATGATCCACAGACAGTGCACAGTATGTGCCCTGCAGTACTTCCATAGACTCACTGCAGAGAGCATGGACAGCTAGACAGGACACTGCTACACCCAGGGCTCGGGGACTAAGGCAAGTGGCTGCATGGGGGCAACTGTCAGTCACCTTGACTGTCTGTCATATCCGTCATAACTTTGTCTTCCTACTTAACTTTCTCCACTAGTCTTACTTTCTTTCTCCTTCATTCCATGCCTTGCTCCCTCTTTTATTCCCTCTCATTTCTATGATCTTTGTCTTTCTGCCTGTCTGTCTTGCCATTGATCCTCTAATCAATCTTGTTTTCATGTTTCTTAGAAGTTGTAAACTTATCAGATCATGTTCTGCACTGCTTTCTCTCCCTGTCACTCCAGCAGAGGACGTAATGATTGTACCGCAGATCAGTTTTAATTGGCAGTTGAGTAACCTTTTTACAGGTGTTGAGGAAGGGATAGCGCCGCCTCCTGAATGCCTGGATTTATTCTAAGGGTAAACTGTACATTGCATTTACACCAAAATATTGCACCGCAACCACGTGCCATATTCACTGCCGGTGTAACATAATGTGCAGACCTGAGCGTCCGTCATGGTAATTTGTAGGTAGGCAGTTGGGGGGGATGCAGCTAAACCACTTGTTTTGCCACCTGTGTGAACTTAGTATATCTCGCGTTCTGTCTCATTGCTTCATTCCCTTCCTCCTTTTTATTTTACTCATCTATATTGTGCTGACACATTCTGCAGAACAAACCCTGCCTCCAGGAAAGGTTACTTTATTCTGCAGTGATATATACTAATGCGACCTGACACAACCTAATTATAGTAGTGGCAAGCCTCCATCTCTAATATGTAATAAATAGCAGAAAAGAGAAAGAAATGGGACTTTGTATGAGGCATGTCACCGAATGGATACCTTGTTCTTATCATTCATAAAATTATTTATTAATTACAAATCACGTTGTAAAGAGGGTCAAACTGTGATACAGGACACAATGTACAATGATACACTTGTATGAATATATATAGTTATTATACAAAATAAGATACAACATAATTAGCGGTACAGTTACATAAAAACACTCATCCATTCATAAAAGTTCAGTGAACGTAAACAATTGCTCATGGTGAGCCACTTGTCTGGGCTTCAGCCCGATGTATACTCGACGCACGTTTCATGGCTCATGCCAATCATCAGGAGTAAAATGCTCTGAAATTAACCACTTGGCGTCCGTGCTATAGCCGAATGACGGCCACAGTGCGGACCTGAATATCCGGGAGGCCGTCATATGACGTCCTCCCCTTTGCACACTTTGCCCTTTGCACACTCCCTGTGATCACCAAGTCCCATACCACGTGATCACATGATGTAAACAAAAGCTTGGTAATCGTTTTTTTTTTTTTCCTCCTCACACTCACAGTGTGAGGAGAAAAAAAAAGCCAATCACCGGCTTATGTGCAAGGGACATCGGTCCCAAAGAGGAAGATGTCTTATCTGTGCCCACCAGAACCCCCTGCCAGTGCCACCTGCCATTGCCACCTGCCAGTGTCACCTATCAATGCCCATGAGTGCCACCTATCAATGACCATAAGTGCCACCTATCAATGCCCACCAGTTGTGCCAATCAGTGCCACCTAGCAGTGCTGCCTATCAATGTAACCTACCAGTGCTGATCAGTGCCCATTATTGCCATCCATCAGTGCCCATCACTGCCACCTATCGGTGCCCATCAGTGCAGACTCATCAGCGTACATCAATGAAGGAGAAAATTTACCTTTTTGCAAATTCTTCTCTGCTCTTCTGAAGCCACAGCCGTCAAAAGAAAGGAAGAGAAAAACTAGGCAGTCTGCCAAAAATCACAACATTCTTTAGCAGTGGAACTTAAGTATAAAAATGTTATAACAAAATATAAAAAAATATAATTTCTTTTTTCAA
This sequence comes from Lithobates sylvaticus, assembly GCA_028564925.1. NCBI lineage: Eukaryota > Metazoa > Chordata > Amphibia > Anura > Ranidae > Lithobates > Lithobates sylvaticus. The sequence goes on from CM053033.1 coordinate 95,969,566, forward strand.
ATTCGTTTTTTTTTTAATTTTTTAACAAAAAATAAAAACGGCAGAGGTGATCAAATACCACCAAAACCGTTCACGTCAGTCTTCACCTAAGGAGCTTAAAGCGGAACTTTACCCAGAACCCATAACGTGATAAAAAAATAATAATTTTCTTTAGCAAGAAACATACATTCCACAATAATAATTATGCTACCAAATTGAGTGTGCTGTAAATTTCCTCCAGCATTGCTCTTGTTTCTTCTTGCTGGAGGCCGCCATTTTGCTGAAGTCCAGAGCCCCTAAGCAGCAGTAAATCTTTAGGCTGTCAGTAGATCAGCATCTACATTTTTGGCAGTGCCAAAAAACAGAGATCAACTGAGCATGTGCCGAGCAGGGTGAGACAGTGTATTACTAAAACCAGGGGCTCTACTCCTTCACCAAGGCCTGGCTCACACCTCCATCATCTGAGGAATGGCACCTGTACTACAGAGTGACCATCAGTACCCAGAACCTCCCACACAGCTCACATTCCTGTATCAGTACAGCAGTGACAGGTTCTCTTTGTTACAATGTCTCCATGTCTCTCCGGCTATATTAATCTGGGCTGAACTCCAGGAAGGCAGAAATGGTGCCAAAGGGCAAATGTTGGATCTGGCATGAAATGTGATCCCTGAATGTGCTCCATTCCTCACCTCTCATCACCCGAGCCCCATTTATATCAGGAGAGGAATGAGAGCATCCCCACATACGTCACTACTAGGACACCCTGCAGGAATGGGGGCCCAGGGGCCCTGCACTGGGCAGGAATGGGGCCCTGTAGGGTTATTCTAGGCCAGGTGCTGGGCTTTTAAAATGTACAAATGCAGCAATTTTAGAAATTGGATGAAATGTTTAGCACTGGAAAACACTTTTTGAAAGATAAAAAGTGCATTTTATATATAACTATATAGATCAGACCAAAATGAGAAACAGAGGGACATTGCTTCAAATCAGGGACAGTCCCTTGAAATCAGGGACAGTTGGGAGCTATGCATGACGTACAGATCCATCACATGCCATACAGTGTCATTACATGCTGTACAGAGCCATCGCACAGCATGTGATGACCCTGTACAGCATGCGATAGAGCCCACAGGAATTACTGTCCCCTATCATCACCCAGCTATAGATAACAATCCGACAGGGGGGTCTAACCCTGGAAATACGGTAGTCTGCTAATAGGCAGTAAAAAGACTGGAAGTTGTAGTCCCTCTAGGGGGCAGTGCCAGACCATGCTGGCAGTTTTTAGACCCTCTAGGGGGTATTGACAGGGCATGCTGGCAGTTGTAGTCCCTCTAGGGGGCAGTGACAGGGCATGCTGGCAGTTTTAGTCCCTCTAGGGGGGCAGTGACAGGGCATGCTGGCAGTTGTGGTCCCTCTAGGGGGCAGTGACAGGACATGCTGGCAGTTGTAGTCCCTCTAGGGGGTAGTCAGTAGTCACAGGGCATGCTGGCAGTTGTAGTCCCTCTAGGGGGTAGTCATAGGGCATGCTGGCAGTTGTAGTCCCTCTAGGGGGTAGTCATAGGGCATGCTGGCAGTTGTAGTCCCTCTAGGGGGCAGTGACAGGGCATGCTGCCAGTTGTAGTCCCTCTAGGGGGTAGTGACAGGGCATGCTGCCAGTTGTAGTCCCTCTAGGGTGCAGTGACAGGGCATGCTGCCAGTTGTAGTCTCTCTAGGGGGCAGTGACAGGGCATGCTGCCAGTTGTAGTCCCTCTAGGGGCAGTGACAGGGCATGCTGCTAGTTGTAGTCCCTCTAGGGGGCAGTGACAAGGCATGCTGGCAGTTGTAGTCCCTCTAGGGGGCAGTGACAGGACATGCTGGCAGTTGTAGTCCCTCTAGGGGTAGTAGTACTTCATTTTCCCATCTTCACATTCCTGGATGCACTCTCAGATTTGGGTGCTGCAGCAACAACCACCTGGATACTGGTTTAAGTCACAGTGAAGATATTTGCCAGCACACAATGGAACGACACAAATAGCGTCCAAACGGGCGATTTATTGCATGATCACAACACAAGGATGGTGCAACGTTTCGGAGCCACGCAGGGCCCCTTCGTCAGGCATGTGATGGCATCACATGCCTGACGAAGGGGCCCTGCGTGGCTCCTAAACGTTGCACTATCCTTGTGTTGACATCATGTAATAAATCACCCGTTTGGACCCTCTAGGGGTAGTGACGGCATGCTGGCAGTTGTAGTCCCTTTAGGGGGCAGTGACAGGGCATGCTGGCAGTTGTAGTCCCTCTAGGGGTAGTGACAGAAGAGGGGCCAGACATGGTGTAGACTGTCCCCTATCATCACCCAGCTATAGATAACAATCCGACAGGGGGGTCTAACCCTGGAAATAGTCTGGTAATAGGCAGTAAAAAGACTGGGAGTTGTAGTCCCTCTAGGGGGCAGTGACAGGCCATGCTGGCAGTTGTAGTCCCTTTAGGGGGCAGTGACAGGCCATGCTGGCAGTTGTAGTCCCTTTAGGGGGCAGTGACAGGGCATGCTGGCAGTTGTAGTCCCTCTAGGAGTAGTGACAGAGAAGGGGCGGGGCATGGTGTAGACTGTCCCCTATCATCACCCAGCTATAGACATGGTGTAGATTCCCACGAATACTGCAGCGATCTTTCACCCCCCCCCCCCGAAAGGTGCCACACGTGACACCGGAGGGGGGGGGGGGGAACCAGATAAGTGGAATTTCATTGTTGGGTGGAACTCCGCTTTAAACTAAAATAGACATATTCTGCAGTGCTGTACAGAGAACACTGAACCATTCACATCAGTCTGCATTAGAGGAGCTCACACCCTAATGTCTCCATCACAGCCAAGCAATATTCTTTTTTTCTTTTTTATATACATTTATATTTTCATCCCCGCCACAGACACTCTGATACTTTCACACACTGCTTTTAGGTGGGTCCTTTTTGGGAGTGTTTTATTGATAATTATCATGGATTGTTTTTAAAGCCTAGTATACACCACGCTAGTCTCCATAGCGAATGCGAATAGGTTACTAAAGTATGAAAATTCTCGTACAACAGAAAAAAATTTATTCGGAAAAGTGATGTATTGTATTTTCGAATGAAAGCTGTACTGAATAACTAATTGCCTACTTCTGACACTTCTCTCCTACATGTAAAAATCATAATTTTTTTGCTAGAAAATTACTCAGAACCCCAAACATTTTACAGTATCTCACAAAAGTGAGTACACCCCTCACATTTTTGTAAATATTTTATCATATCTTTTCATGTGACAACACTGAAGAAATTACACTTTGCTACAATGTAAAGTAGTGAGTGTACAGCTTGTATAACAGTGTAAATTTGCTGTCCCCTCAAAATAACTCACATAGCCATTAATGTCTAAAGCGCTGGCAGCAAAAGTGAGTACACCCCTAAGTGAAAAATTGGGCCCAAAGTGTCAATATTTTGTGTGGCCACCATTATTTTCCAGCACTGCCTTAACCCTCTTGGGCATGGAGTTCACCAGAGCTTCACAGGTTGCCACCGGAGTCCTCTTCCACTCCTCCATGATGACATCACGGAGCTGGTGGATGTTAAAGACCTTGCGCTCGTCCACCTTCCGTTTGAGGATGCCCCACAGATGCTCAATAGGGTTTAGGTCTGGAGACATGCTTGGCCAGTCCATCACCTTTACCCTCAGCTTCTTTAGCAAGGCAGTGGTCGTCTTGAAGGTGTTTTTTGGTCGTTATCATGTTGGAATACTGCCCTGTGGCCCAGTCTACGAAGGGAGGGGATCATGCTCTGCTTCAGTATGTCACAGTACATGTTGGCATTCATTGTTCCCTCAATGAACTGTAGCTCCCTAGTGCCAGCAGCACTCATGCAGCCCCAGACCATGACACCCCACCACCATGCTTGACTGTAGGCAATACACACTTGTCTTTGTACTCCTCACCTGGTTACCGCCACACACGCTTGATACCATCTGAACCAAATAAGTTTATCTTGGTCTCATCACAGAACATGGTTCCAGTAATCCATGTCCTTAGTCTGCTGCTGTTTTTGGCAAGCTGTTTGCAGGCTTTCTTGTACATCATCTTTAGAAAAGGCTTCCATCTAGGATGACAGCCATGCAGACTAATTTGATGCAGTGAGCAGTGTATGGTCTGAGCACTGACAGGCTGACCCCCCACCCCTTCAACCACAGCAGCAATGCTGACCGCACTCATACGTCTATTTCCTAAAGACAACCTCTGGATATGACGCTGAGCACGTGCACGCAACTTCTTTTGACGACCATGGCGAGGCCGGTTCTGAGTGGAACCTGTCCTGTTAAACCGCTGTATGGTCTTGGCCACCGTGCTGCAGCTCAGTTTCAGGGTCTTGGCAATCTTCTTATAACCTAGACCATCTTTATGTAGAGCAACAATTATTTTTTTCAGATCCTCAGAGTTGTTTGCCATGAGGTGCCATTATTGAACTTCTAGTGACCAGTATGAGAAAGTGAGAGGGATAACACCAAATTTAACACACCTGCTCCCCATTCACACCTGAGACCTTGTAACACTAACGAGTCACATGATGCCGGGGAGGAAAAATGGCTAATTGGGTTCAATTTGGAAATTTTCACTTAGGGGTGTACTCACTTTTGTTGCCAGTGGTTTAGACATTAATGGCTGTGTGTTTGAGTTATTTTGAGGGGGCAGCAAATTGACACTGTTATACAAGCTGTACACTCACTACTTTACACTGTAGAAAAGTGTCATTTCTTCAGTGTTGTCACATGAAAATGTAAGGGGTGTACTCACTTTTGTGAGATACTGTTTATGGTTTTAAGTAGAGATCCTAGGGAATAAAATGGTGGTCGTTTAAAAAAAAAAAAAAAAAGTAAAGTTGCATAACGTGAAAGACGATGTTACGCCGAGTAAATAGATACCTAACATGTCATGCTTTAAAATTGCGCACGCTCGTGGAATGGCGCCAAACTTCGGTACTTAAAAATCTCCATAGTCGACAATTAAATTTGTTTTTTAGGTTACCAGTTTAGAGTCCACAGCTGTAATGACCAATGTAACACCAGGGATAGTGTGTCCTCCACCCAGGGATTAAGGGATGAATACTCTTACCGGACGTAGTGGACTCACGTGCCAGCGGCAGTGGGTCAATCAAGCTTGTGGCGATCTCAGTCTGTGTTTCCCGGTGTCTCTCCGGTAAATCTCGGGCGGTGTTTCCCGGTAAATCTCGGTCGGTCTCTCTTGTCACAGAAGCCTCTACAACCCATAGAAGCCTCCACAGACCGGCCACTCCCCCTGAGATTCTGACAGACTGATGTCATCTCAGCTGTTTCATCTTACTTCCACATTTTCTTCACATTTTCGGCTATTTGCCTTTATGAACTTACTGCATTGGGTATTTCACATATCACTGGTCATAGTTATTGGACTTTGCACTTTTTCTACATATAGCACTTTATTTCACATTTCCATGCACTGTATAATATGTTGCATTTTTGATGGTTTACAGCGCTACATGGAGTATAACCACAATGAAATTGGTGCCATAGGGTAGAACAGAGGAAGGGCAAGGACAGCAGTCTACAATATGAAACTCATTTGCTTACACAATAAAGCTGAACTCTGGGCCCATACAAAAACATATACCTGAGTGGTGCATTCTTGTGGACCTCAATAGTGAAGTACCCTTTTTGGTCTGCACTGGAATCGGATCGCATGGGTGTTCATGCGATCACATATTATGGACTTCAATGCCGATGTGAATGAGGACTTTTACATACAACTAGTATAAGTACCTGAATTTTGTCTTTGGCTTCCCATACATTATACAATTTTCTTGTACAATTTTCCTTTAGATTTACCAAAACCATATAATATGAGGTCAAACCAAAACACTTACAATTTGTATGCAATCAGGCAGGCCCTTCCACTACATATTTGAAGGTAAATCTAAAGGAAATTTACTAAGAACATTGTATAATGTATGGCCAGCCTTTGTATCAGCCTATTGTCATCCTCCCCCACAGAAACAATCAAACTGGAAGAGGGAGGGGCAACACTCTGTGCCAATCAGATTCTGATGCATGCACATGTGTTGACAGGAGGAGAGAGCAGAGTTGATGACTTATCACTGTGTTGCTGTTCCATTGTCCAATCAGCATGCTGATGGTGGAGAGGTCACACTCTTGTATTCCATAAAGCCTGACTATGGCCACCAAAAAAAAGCTATTGTGAGTGCTAAGCCAGCCATAGATGGTTAGAATCTTGGCCGGTTCAGCAGGGACTGACCAAGATTCAAACCATATATGGGCAGCCTGAATGTTCATTAAATTGATCCATCAACTTGGGTACAGCCACCCTGTCTGATTTTACATGCAATTATTGCTAGCTACTATTATAGACACTAGCAGTAATTGCTGTGTCCCCCCCATATTTAATAATTGGTTACAACAGTTTTTTTTTCATTTTGGGATAAAGTTTCTGCATAAATAAATAAAAGCTGATAGTTGCCAGTACCCCGGTCAGTGGTAAATGGTTTGTCTCATCTCTGTAACTAAAACACTCTGTTGGTGAGGTTGTTTTTTTTTTTGAAAAACAAAAGACTAATGCTGCGTACACACGATCGGAATTCTCTTCGAAAAAAACTCTGTCGGATTTTCCGACGGAATTCCGACTGAATTCCACTCAAGCTGGGTTGCCTACACACGATCACACCAAATTCCGACGGTCAATAACACAGCGGCATAAAACACGTTCGACAGCACTATAAAAGGGAAGTTTAATGCTTCCGAGCATGCGTCGAATTGTTTCCGAGCATGCGTCAGAATTTTTGCGTGTCGGAATTGCATACACACGATCGGAAAATCCGATAGAAAGGTTTTCCGTCGGAAAAATTGAGAACAGGTTCTCAATCCAAAGTCCGTCGGAAATTCCGACAGAAAAAGACCGCTGGGCATACACACGGTCGGAAAATCAGATGAAAAGCTCCCATTGGACTGTTTTCATCGGAAATTCCGACCGTGTGTACGCCGCATTACTGTTTGGATTAGCAGATGAAATAAAGCCTATAGGCCAATACACACGATCTGACTTTTTTGACAACAAACATGCAAATTAGCGGTTTTAAGGCAACATCTGACCGCGTGTACGCTCCATCGGACAAACTTTTTCGGTTTTCATTGGACAAATGTTCGCTGTGCAAACAGACAAAATTTTCGGCAACAAAAGTCCTATGGAGCAAAGTCCGATTGTGTGTACAGAAATCCCTCCAAAGTACAAACACGCATGCTCATAACCAATGCAAAAGATCAGACAATACAGAAGTTGGGTGACAGTAAAGAGCAGAAAAACCACGTAATTTGGTGAAAGTTGGCTGAAAAAGTCCTGCTGTGTGTATTCAAGTTCACGGCCAATGCCCTTTGGGCAGAAATCCCCGGAAAAGTTTGTTTGAAGTCCGATCGTGTGTACAAAGCTTTAGAAAGAAAACAAATGTAGCCATCACATCTAAAAATTGATAAGCTGCAATGTAATAAATATTTGGGTTTAATACTGCTTTAAACAGACTGAAATATAAAATTGTTACATTGCATGAACCAGTTAAATATTTTATGGGATTTTAGTGATCGAGATTACATGTACAGACAGTAGGCATTACACACAACTGCCACATCTTTCCATGTGCTATGTGAAAAAATGAAAGCCAGCCGGTTTCTAAAAAAAACTTTCCTCCAGTCTATATAAACAAATAACAATATCATTTTAAAAATTATTATTGTGCCGCTTGTAGGCGATGACAGTGACTTTTCCATCCATACCTTCCTGATAGGGGTGTGCTGAATTCCATCCCTTTTTAGCTGGAACACAACAGGCAGGGACAGATCTAATCCAATCAAGGGGGTGCAGAGAAGCAGCGCAATGCAAAATGAATGGGCTATAATGTACCTCAATGGTCAAAAATGTTGGCTTTTTTTTGCAGTGTATTGCAATGCGCACTGAAGAATTTGGAGTACAATAATCCCCAGCATTGCTTTCAGTAGATGCAATAATAACCCCCAGCATTGATGTCAGTGGGAGTCATAATAACCCCTAGCATTGGTGTCAGTGGGAGTCATAATAACCCCCAGCATTGGTGTCATTGGGAGTCATAATAACCCCCAGTATTGGTGTCATTGGGAGTCATAATAACCCCCAGCATTGGTTTCATTGGGAGTCATAATAACCCCCAGCATAGGTGTCATTGGGAGTCATAATAACCCCCAGCATAGGTGTCATTGGGAGTCATAATAGCCCCCAGCATAGGTGTCATTGGGAGTCATAATAACCCCCAGCATTGGTTTCATTGGGAGTCATAATAACCCCCAGCATTGGTGTCAGTGGAAGTCATAATAACCCCCAGCATTGGTGTCAGTGGGAGTCATAATAACCCCCAGCATTGGTGTCAGTGGGAGTCATAATATTCCACAACAATTGGTGTTAGTAGGTACAATAATAACCCCCAGCATTGGAGTCAGTGGACGCAATAATAATTGCCAGCATTAGTCAGTGGATGCAAGAATAACCCCAATCACTGAGGTCAATGGACGCATAATAACCCCCCAACATTGGTGTCAGTGGATGCATAAGTTCATTCTGTACAGGTGTAACGACATATTCGGCTACCCATTGCAGTTTGCTATGGAAGTGACGTTCCGTCGCCGCCATCTTGCTACACCCCACACTCGTCCACAGTAAGGATACACTAAAGCCCCATACACACGGTCGGACTTTTTCATGGATTCTGTCCGATCGGACCATGTTGTCGAAAAATCCGACCGTGTGTATGCACCATCGGACAGTGTACGTCGAATTGTCCGACGGACAAAGTCTTATCTCCTGCTGGATAGATTTGCCGACAACACGGTCCGATCACACCAAATTCGATCGTGTGTACGGTTGTCCGACCGGACAAAGTGCTACGCATGCTCAGATCACATTACAAGACCAAAGCTATTGGCTACTAGCCTCTACGTAGTCCCGTCGTAGGCAACAAACGTCACCACGTTCAGAATGATCGGATTTTTCGACAACTTTGTCCGACCGTGTGTACGCAAAACCAACATCGGACAAAGTACGACGGACATGATCCGACGGACCTGGTCCGCGGATTGTCCGACCGTGTGTATGGGGCTTTAGAAAGGGGAAAGCGGACATGTTGTTACACCCACCGGAGATTTGCATTTTACATGTATTTATAACAGTAAAGTGAGTTTATATAGTGAAATACAGGACTTGCAACTCCGTCTGACTACTTAGATCTTGCATTTTAAAAACAGCGGCAACCCTGCTCATCTCACAGGTTTGCTAATCTGACAGAAGTTCGCTGCTTTTAAAATTCAACATCTAACCAGTCAGACAAAGTTCTAAGTACTGTATGTCACTATAGAAACTCACTTTACTGTTAAAAATAAGTCTAAAATGCAAAACTCCGGTGGGTCTAACAACATGTCCGCTTTCCCCTTCTTAGTGTATCCTTACTGTAGACAAGTGTGGGGTGTAGGAAGATGGCGGCGACTTCACTTCCATAGCAAACTGCGATAGGTCGCCGAATATGTTGTTACACCGGCTTTAAAGCTCCTATATTAACACCACTAAGTCTGTGCAACGCTATTTCCACATATACAGTAAAGTGCTCAAAGTCTCAAGCTCAATAAAATAAACAATGAACTGGATAAATAAATTCATAAAAGGTGAATCACATTGAAAAGTGCAATAAAGCTCATTTAAGTGCTGCATGCTGCAAATAAGTACTTAGTACATCCAATTCAAATAAAGTTAATGTGCTTTAACCACTTTTCAGCTTTCAGCATTTTCAGCTTTCAGCGCTGTCACACTTTGAATGACAATTGTGCGGTCATACAACACTGTATCCAAACAATATTTTTATAATTTTTTTCACACAAATAGAGCTTTCTTTTGGTGGTATTTCATCACCACTGGGGATATTATTTTTTGCTAAAGAAACAAAAATAGACCAAAAAAATTCAATTTTTCACTGTTTGTTATAAAACTTTGCAAACAGTTTATTTTTCTCCTTCACTGATGGACACTGATAGGCTGCACTGGTGAGGCGGCACTAATAGGTGGCACTGATGAGGAGACACTGATAGTTGGCACTGATGGGCTCTGATAGGGGGCACTGAGAGGTGGTACTGATAGGCGGCACTGATGGACACTGATAGGCACCGGTAAGTGGCACTGATAGGTGACACTGATGATGAGGCACTGATGGACACTGGCAGCACCGGTGGACACTGATTAGCAGCACTGATGGGCAATGATTAGCAGCACTGATAGGTGGCACTGGTGGGTACTAATTAGCAGCACTGGTGGGCACTGTTTGGAAAGATGTCACTGTAACAGAAGCTCATTATATGCTGTCAGCATGAGGAGAAAAAAGCCAATTACCGGCTTTTGTTTACTTTTGTGATCAGCTGTCGTTGGCTGACAGCTGATCACGTGGTAAAGGGCCGCTGTGATTGGCCCTTTACGCCAATCTGTGATCAGCCGAGTCTGAAGGACTTGACGGTCACAGAACATGCCACCCCAAACTTTATTTGAATTGGATGTATAAGTATCTTTTTACAGCATTATCATTGATTTGAGCACTTTATTGTATATGTAAAAATAGCGCCGCACATACTTAGTGTTGTTATTATTGAGATTATCCCTTATAGGGTAATCATAGTGCAGGCAGCTTTAAAGAGGAGTTCGGCCTGGGAACAAAAACAATTAAAAGTCAGCAGCTACAAATACTGTAGCTGCTGACTTTTAATATATGGACACTTACAGTACCTGTTCAGGGAGCCTGCGATGTCGGCACCCCATACATTTTCAGATCAGCTGTCGGGTGCTGCTGCCGCCATCTCCACTCTGGGAAACTGTCAGTGAAGCCTTTCCGCTTTACAGCTGGCTCCCTACTGCGCATGCGTAAAGTGCTCTGCGCTTTCTAATTGGCCTGGCAGCGGAGGAAGGAGGAGGGGGCTGAACTTCTGAGGGACGGCGCAGTCTCCCAGGAGTGGGGACGGGAACCTGTCAAAAACAGGTCCCCATTCCCTCTTCCCCCTGAGAGGTGGCCCCGGAGGGGGGAGGAAGCAAATAAACAGAGGTTCCACTTTTGGGTGGAACTTTGCTTTAAGGAAACACACACCATAGCACAGGGTTTTCATTGCTCTTAAAATCTCCTATATAACAGAAGCCTCCCCCATATCCAGGATCCTAGGGTTGTAGGATGCTGGTCTCTAGGGATTGCACAAGGGCCTCCTTCATCATGACTCCATGTTTGGACAACCACTGGATTTCCTGCTGGCTCTGAAGCGATCGGGTGGTAATGCACACGACTTGGTGCACAAAGCCATGGTGCTCAGCTTCTGTACACAGGATGTTTGAAAACCTCTTCTGAATGCTGGAACTTGACAGCTAGTAACCGACGTTTAAAAAGACCCGTTTTGCCACTTTCCTCATGTACACTGCTGCTGCTAAACGGACCTTTAAGCAGTTGGGAATTTTTTCAGCTGCTCCAGAACTCTCCTCTGTTATCTTATCAGTACATGTACACAGGGTCGTTTACAGTCGTTTCTAGGCAGTTGAGTTTAGAAGCCTTTTTTGGAAAGCCAAAAAATTTGTTCAGATGCTGAGTTTAGAGGGATTTCAAGCGCCAAACGCGGTAACTTTTGTTTAGCCGCGTTTCGTTTACAGGCGTTTTTCATTTTTGGCTATTTTGAATAAAATATATAGATATTTTTTTCTAAACGCAGCAAAACGGGCATTCTAATTGTGGGTTACTATGTGTCAAGTTAAATCGTTCAGGAGAGGTTGTAAAAACGTCCCGTGTACATTAAGCCTTACATGCCGCGTTTAGCAGCGTTCATGAGCGTTTTCGTTTAGAAGCCTTTTTTCCAGATAATTGTACTGATCCACATACCCTCAGCAATGTCTACAATGGAGGAAAAATATCGTCTGTACACCACCTGAAAAAAACGGCCCCATTTACTCCAGTGTGAAAGCCGGCGGGCTTTCACACTGGAGCGGTGCGCTAGCAGGACGGTAAAAAAAAGTCCTGCTAGCAGCATCTTTGGAGCGGTATAGGAGCGGTGTATTCACCGCTCCTATACCGCTCCTACCCATTGATTTTAATGGGACATCGCGGTAATACCGCGGCAATACCGCCGCAAAGCGCCGATACGGCGGGGCTTTGCTGGGGATTTTAACCCTTTTTCAGCTGCTCGCGGGGGGTAAAACCGCCCCGCGAGCGTCCGAATACCGCAGCTAAAACGACGGTAAAGCAGCGCTAAATATAGTGCTGCTTTACCGTTGCCGCGGCTCCCGCCCCAGTGTGAAAGGGGCCTAAAGAACTATAAACTGTTCAGTGTACATGGACAGATAAGATAACATAGAGGAGAGTTCAGGGGCTGCTGAGGCCTTAGGAGTTGTCTGCAGGTATATGCTGTTATGTCCTTCACTGCTAGGGGCAGGCATCACACATGTCAATCCTTGCTGGCTTGTTTTTATTGTCCATAGTTCTGTCTGTTTTGTCAATGCCTAACAGGTAAAGATTCTAGCTAGTGTTTGCATTAAAGTGGAGGTTCACACAAAAATGGAACCTCCGCTTTTCGGAAAACCTCCCCCCCCCCGGTGTCACATTTGGTACCTTTCAGGGAGGAGGGGGGATGCAGATACCTGTATAATACAGGTATTTGCACCCACTTCCGGGTATAGACTCCCACGGGAGTCTACGCCTCTTCCTGTCCCCCCGCTGTCTGCTGGGAAACACACCGGGTCCCAGAGACAGCAGGGACCATCCAGAAAGCGCAGCGCGACTTGCAAATGCGCAGTAGGGAACCCGGGAAGTGAAGCCGCATTCTCTCGCTCCCATGGGCTGTAGGAGAATAATAAAGAGATGGATTCTTCTACTGTGTATGCAGCCACTCCTTCTATCCAGCTTCTTTCTACTGCCCCATAGAGCTCCCACCATGCTCTCAGGTCCCCCCCCCCCCGTGCTCTCAGGCTTCCCCACTGCTCTCCAGCCCCTCCCAGTGCTCTCCGGCCCTCCTGTACTCTCTGGCCCACCAGTGCTCTCCAGCCCCCCTGTGCTTTCAGGCCCCCCTGTGCTCATCGCCCCCCGCGCTCTCAACCCCCTTTGTACTCTTCGGACCCCGTACTCTTTAACTCTGTGTTCTCTGCCACCGCTTGTGCTCTCCAGCCCCCCGTGGTCCCAGCCCCCCCAATGCTCTGCAACCCCACAGTGCTCTCCAGCACCCTGTGTTCTCTGGCTCCCCCTAGTGCTCTCCAGCCCCCATAGTTTCTCCAGCCCTGATAGTGTTCTCCAGCCCCTCCCAGTGCTCTCTGGCCCCCCTGTACTCTCTGGCCCCCCAGTGCTCTCCAGCTCCCCTGTGCTTTGAGGCCCCCCTGTACTCTCCAGCCCCCCTGTGCTCATCCCCCCTGTACTCTCCGTCCCCTCTGTGCTCTCCAGCCCCCCATACTCTTTGCCTCCGTGTTCTCCCCGCCCCCCCCCCCCAGTGCTCTGCAACCCCCCCAGTGCTCTGCAACCCCCAAGTTCTCTCCAGCCCCCTGTGTTCTCCAGCCCCCCATAGTGTTCTCCAGCCCCCATAGTGCTCTCCAGCCCCTCTGTGCTCTCCGGCCCCTCTGTGCTTTCCGGCCCCTCCTGAGTTCTCCGCCCCCCGTGCTCTTTGCCTTCCATGTTTTCTGCCCCCGCTTGTGCTCTCCAGCCCCCAGTGCTCTCCATCCCCCCCCAGTGCTCTCCATCCCCCCAGTTCTCTCCATCCACCCATGCTCTCTGGCCCCTCTGTGCTCTCCACCCCCGTGCTCTTTGCCTCCCATGTTCTCTGCCCCCCCAGTGCTCTCCAACTCCCCCAGTGCCCTCCAGCCCCCCCATGCTCTCCACATCCCCCCCCAGTGCTCTCCACCCCCCCCCCCAGTGCTCTCCACACCCCCCCCCCCAGTGCTCTCCGACCCCCCTAGTGCTCTCCAGCCCCCCAGTGTTCTCCAGCCCCCCATAGTGTTCTCCAGCCCCCCAGTATTCTCCAGCCCCCCAGTATTCTCCAGCCCCCCTGTGTTCTCCAGCCCCCATAGTGTTCTCCAGCCTCTATAGTGTTCTCCAGCACCCATAGTGCTCTCCAGCCCCCTATAGTGCTCTTTAGCCCCTCTATGCTCTCTGGCCCCTCCTGAGTTCTCTGACCCCGTGTTCTTTGCCTCCCATGTTTTCTGCCCCCACTTGTGCTCTCCAGCCCCCCGTGGTCCCCGCCCCCCGGTGCTCTCCATTCCCCCCCAGTGCTCTCCAGCCCCCCTGTGCTTTCTGGCTCCCCCTAGTGCTCTCCACCATCATTCTCTTCATCCCCCTGTGCTCTCTGGCCCCCCAGTGCTGTCCGGCCCCCCTAGTGCTCTACAGCCCCCATGCTCTCTGGCCCCTTTGTGCTCCCCAACCCCCCCAGTGCTCTCCACACCCCCCCCCCCCAGTGCTCTCCACACCCCCTCCTAGTGCTCTCCGGCCCCCCTAGTGCTCTCCAGCCCCCCCCATGCTCTTCACCCCCCAGTGCTCTTTGGCCCCCCAGTGCTCGCCTCCTCCCCCGTGTTTTCCACACACCCCCCATGCTCCCTGTGCCACCTGGTAAATATGTCATGGGCTGCTCAGTCTAAAATGCCCGGGCCTATTTTTTGTCCCAGTCCGGGCCTGCCCTTCACATTGACAAGTCCTCTTTAGCCCTAACTGCTATGCATTCAAGATACCACTATAGCTGGTGGGCTTAAAGAAAACACTACAATGATCATCCAACTTTTGGGAGATGCTGGGATTGTGGTTAGTTGGCTTGCCTGCCAAGATGCTATGCCAAGTTTGCATGTCAGAGGCAGCAGTAGATAAGAAGCCAAAGAAAGCAGATGTTTTGACTCAGATTAAACAGACTGTGAAGATCATCAGTCGATAATGGTCAGATACAAAGCCTAGTCAAACAGCTACATCTCAAATAATAAAAAAAAAAAACTATTAGCACAACCAAAAAATAAAAAATCATAGCCAGTACCAGCTAAGCTATTCCACAACACTCAATATCAAAATATAAATAACGCAAATTAGTGCAATGCAACTCAACAAATCAATACTAAATATCAACAATGCAATAACAAAAATGATTGCATTGTTGATATATCATATTTATTTATTGAATTGCGCTGCACTAATTTTTGTTATTTAAGCAGCTAGATCTGTTTAAAGTCCTCTACCTCAGAAGTGGTTAGCCAAGGAGTCTTCGTTAGACTGGCCAGATGTGTCAGCCTGAGATTGTGAATTACTGGCTTTATGCTGTGCCAAATCTGCATTGCAGAGGCAGCAGTGGACAAGTATGCAAAGAAAGCAGATATTTTGACTCTGGTCAAACTGAATGAAGATCTCTAGTTAACTTTTGTTGGATACTAAGCATAGTCAAACTGTCTGTTTAAAGTCCACCTTTAACTCAGAAGCAGTTGACAAAGGGGTCTTCATCAGACTAGCCAGATATGTCATCCCATTAACGGGATGCAATATTCTTTGCAGTTGCTTGGAAACATCAGAAAGTAAATGGAAATGAAGAAGATCTATACTACCTTAGGCAGTGTTTTGCAGCCTGCATTTGAGCTCACTTCAGTAGCCAAGACTATTTGTATCTTGGCAGAAAAGATGGAAGCAGATCTTTGGCCAGTAATGAAGTCTTTGCAATCTTCAGTCTTTTGGTGAAATTAATATGGACAGGGACACAATACATCCACTACATCCACTATAGTTGCAATATACTGTTCCTCTAGAGCCACCTCATATTCTGTTATGGTAAGACGAGCCCTATGGCCTAAGCCATAGACTGCAGACTGGGCCAATGCTCAGTAGGCATGTGAACGGCGAGAAAAAAAAGATGTGTGGACATTATAGACCTGGAAGGTCTATTGAAGACAATGGAATAATCCATAATCATCTTTTTTCTTTGTTTCCTTAAATCCATGTGTGCGCCTCCCTAAGAGCAGCAAAGTTCTTTCAATGGCATCTGCATCCAAAATTGCCCAGTAGGTGTCCAACCAAAACTGCTAATTCAGGATCTGTAGGTTATGTTATTAGTTCATTAAAGTGTTACTAAACCCACAACAGTAAAATCAGTCTGTATATGCAGTAAAGCATGCTTGTTATACTCACTGTGGAACCTAAGGGGTTAATACTTTGCATTGTGTAAAAAGGCTGTTTGATCCTGTCTTCTCTGATCCTCCACATTCTTGTACTGTCCCCAACTTAGCCCCAGTCTCAAGTCTTTTGCAGATGTTGCCACCACCATGTTTCACGGATGGTGTGTTCAGGGTGATATGCAGTGTAAGTTTTCCACCACACATAGCATTTTGCTATTAGGCCAAAAGGATCTGACCAGAGCACCTTCTTCTACATGTTTGCTGTGTGGCTTCTAGCAAACTGCACTTGGGGCTTCTTATGGCTTTCTTTCAACAATGGCTTTCTTCTTGCCACTCCTCCATAAAGGCCAGTTTTGTGGAGTGCATGACTAATAGTTGTGGACATATTCTCCCACCTGAGCTGTGGTTCTCTGCCGCTCCTCCAGAGTTACCATGGGCCTCTTGGCTGCTTCTCTGATTAATGCTCTCTTTGCCTAGCCTGTCAGTTTAGGTGGATGGCCATGTCTTGGTAGGTTTGCAGTTGTGCCATATTCTTTCTGTTTTCTGATGGTGGATTGAAAAGTGCTCCGTGAGATGTTCAAAGCTTGGGATATTTTTGTATAACCTAACCCTGCTTTAAAATTCTCCACAACTTTAATCCTGACCTGTCTGGTGTGTCCCTTGGCCTTCATGATGCTGTTTGTTCACTAAGGCTCTCTAACAAGCCTCTGAGGGCTTCACAGAACAGCTGTATTTATACAGAGATTCAATTACACACAGGTGGACTCCATTTACTAATTAGGTGACTTCTGAAGGCAATTGGTTCCACGATTTTAGTTAGGGGTATCAAAGTAAAGGGGGGCTGAATACAAATGCACGCCACACTTTTCACATATTTATTTGTAAACAAAATTTGAAAACCATTTATCATTTTCCTTCCACTCCACAATTATGTGCCACTTTGTGTTGGTTTATTAAATAAAATCCCAATAAAATACATTTACGTTTTTGGTTAACATGACAAAATGTGGACAGTTTCAAGGGGTATGAATATTTTTTCAAGGCACTGTATATATCCTTTAGAAAGTGCTCTTTTTGTTAGATTTTCTCTTCCTGGTTAACACTGCAGAGAAGCCTGGGCATACAGCCGAGACAGCTGACTGAAGGAAAGGCACACATCCCCTCTCATAGGCAAAGGAAGAAAGGAATGTGCACAGCTCTGCTCTTAGATCGCAAGCTGACTGCTGATCTATTTATAGCAACCTCCCCGACACACTTCTATCTCCCGTCTCACAGAACGTGTGAGAAGTTATCAGGCTGATAACAGAGCTATGGAGCAAGAGACAGCTACAGGACATAGTGCTTTAAAGAGCGATAAGAACACACTACAGATATATGTGCCCAGCTCAAATTTCATTAATCAGTTTTACATTCACTTTAAGGTTTCTATTCTCCATTGTTCTTAGTCCAAAAAAAATGACTTGGGTCCAAGACTGGATCTAAAGGGATGAAACAGAAGGAAATATTTCATATGGAGTCACTGCAGTCAATCACTCAAGCTGTCAAATCAGGCAGCTGATTGTCTTTAGATTTAGGAGCTGTGTACTTACATTTCACTTCCAGCTCATTTGGCAGGCTTGGACCTTTTCATATATAACCAGCACATCTTTTGGAATATTACTTCCAGTATATGGCTGTCTTACATGAGCATAGGTTGCAGGTACTTCATTATTTGGACGACATCCTGCTGGTGGTTAATATCCCCAGATTCTAAAAAAAATCATATTCTGATCAAATTTGGATGGGTCATCAACTAGGAAAGGCCATCTAATCTCATTAGAGTGATAACATTCCTGGAAGCAGTCCTGCACACTCAGGAGAATACTGTAGAGTTTCCTCAGAGAAGGCGACACTTGACACAGGTCATGGCTCTATCCAATCTGTCTGTATCCCACGGTCTCAAAGTGATAGAGAAGCTGTTTGCAGTAATTAATGGGGTTTGACTGGAGACTGAGAGTTTTTTTAATAGGATTTCTAAAGTAATGAAAGAGTTGCTTCCTGCGCAGGTTGACGCCACATATGAGACTTTCGCTTTGGTGGCTACATATACCAGACAATCTCCTTGTTGGCTAAGGCCAATACATCTTTTCATCTGTTGGCAGCTTCCTGACCTACCATTCATCACATCTAGAATTTCTTCACTTTGTTGGGGTACTCACCTCAACAACCTCCTAGTGCAAGGTCATCGACAAGTGCCGTTGGGGGACAAGGTGTCCAACACCAGAGATTAGAGTGGCTTTCAGGCATTGAAGGCGTTTTGGCAACACAGCCTGAGAGCTTTAGTTATACTCCAAATGTACAACAAGACTGTAATGCCCTATCTTTGAGGTCAGGAAGGGATACAAGGTTGTTTACTTAAGTCAGAGGTTCAAGTTTGGCAATAGTAGACACTCGCATCTCATCGCTCTCTACATTCTGGTTTCCCAGGACGTCCTGTCAGACACTTTAAAGGAGAAGTAGGGCCAAAGTTCTTTTAACCCTACTTCTCCCTTGGGTCTCAGGAGGGCACACAGTTCTGACCCATATTCAGCTGATAGCAGGCTAAATTCTGCTGTCGACTGACATCACTCAGCTGGTCCAGACTCTGGAGAGATCGGGACTATAATCCACCTGACCGGCCCCTGGCTCCTGAAGGCCTGAGACAGGTGCTCCCACACCCTCTTTAGCCCAGTGTTTCAGTGAATTCTGGAGTTGCAGAGGAGAGAGCCGGTAACTGCCAATCTTCTAGATTAGACTTCCCCGATATGGCCATTAATGCTGAAAGTAGTATTTATTATCATGTATCATGTCCAGGATCATGTCCAGGAGAAGGATCCTGCATCCAAGCATCAGGCTGTAAACCTTATTGCTACCATTTTCCAAACAAGGTAGTTCTAAAACCTTTTCAGCATTATCTAAAGGTCTGCAAATCTCTCCATCTGAGTCAAGACATCATCCTTCAGCATGCTCAAAATTAAACATCTGAGTCACCATAAGCATTGAATGTGGATGCAATTTTGAAGAAATACATAGAGATGACCCCTTCTTTCAGGAGGTCAGACAATAGTTTTTTTCAGGCCTGGCAGTGTCAGAAGAGGACTTTCACTGCCCACTAGGACAATTGCATGATTGCTGGTCAAGGTAGGCTGATATAGCAAAGAGGAATCCATCAATTGATCTCAGAGCCCACTTTACCAGACATATTGCCTACTCATGGGCAGAATCCAGAGGTCTAGAATTGTTCTTCAGGGAAGCAGCCTGTCCGTCTATTGCACCTTTCTAGCCTATTACAAACCATTACTAGCCTATTAGAAAGTTGATCAATCAGCATTGACAACGTAAGTTTTGCTTCGGTTCTAATGGAACTAATGATATGTTGTTTACAATACTTAAAGAGTTGTTCCAGCCTGGGAGGGGGGGCGGGGGAAGTCCAATTTTCAGCTTTCAGTGCTCTCGCACTTTGAATGCCAATTACTCAGTCATGCAACAATGTACCCAAACAAAATTTTTATCATTTCTTTCCACACAAAAGGAGTGCTTTCTAAATGGCCCGGCGGTGGAGGAACTTCCGAGGGACGGTGCCACTTGTCTTTTCCCTATTTATGGATTTGTCTGACTGCCGTTTTTGACAATATCTACTATTCATATACAGGTATATTAGAAATCTGACCCCATCAATTGGCTTTTAAGAGTTGCTTTCTTCCTAAAATACTTTGCTACTTTCAGGTCTTGCCAACAGCAATCCCCTCTAATATCCTGAGATTGCTTCAGTGCCAGATTGTTTGTTTTGTATGGTACAATAGTAGGTCCTGACCTAATAAGGATACCCTTACATGCAACAAATATTCAGGGGTCTTCTCAGGTTTGTGGCCTCACTGGTATTTTTTTTACACAGGTTTGTGCAGCTTTTAGTTGCTTTCACCACGGGGGTGTTGGGAGATAGGGGATTCGGCCACAGCATGATCTCTACTGGGGTGCCGAGTCCTCTTCCCCTTGTCACCCCTCCAGCCCGGGTCACTACTTACTGACCATCGAGACCTTGCTGGACATTAGGCCACTTTATCATCTTTTCATACACACGCCTTATTTAACCAAAGTGTATACTTCTTGTATGACTCTTATGCATTCCTTTTTTTTGTTATAACTATGGCCTTGTTGGTTGACTCAGGGATAATGTCCCTTGTTATATGTTGTTTTCTCTTGATGTAATGTTGTCCTATTTTGTTCTGATAAAATAAAATATATTGAAACCAAATATTCAGGGGTACTTAGTCTGCTACATCTCTCAAAATACTTTTATGGCTCTCAGAGTGCCCAGATCCCCCAAATACCAAGCTGCATATGAGACTTTCCTACGGGTTGCACTTAAAGCAGTTGATTGTGATACACAACCTATTCTGGCTTAACCTGTCAGACAGACACCTCTTATCCAACCCTATCATCAATTTTAAGCTGCAGATCTGGAATGCGGTTAAATAATCATAATTTTTAATCTCCCAGTAAGCCTCTTATGTCACTTACCTACAACCCTGCCTTCTCACCTGGGTTCAACTCTCCTGTGTTCTTTAACACTGGACTTTAGAGGTATGGTCAGGTAGGAACCTTTTTCCACGCATAGTGAATGTGTCCTATAATATGACAATTCTGGCTAAAGATGTTACAGTTGATCTCTGAGCTCTTGGACATCCCGATCTCTTTTGGCCCAATACACTCCCCTGGTCTCCTAAAAATAGCTTTAGACTCCTCGTCCAAGTCCTGACAGCGGCCAAGCAGACAGTTGCAATAGCCTCGAAATTCCCTACCTCTCTTTAATCAAAACTAAAAAGACAGTCTATACAGTTTATGCTACATTAAAAATTAAAGCAAAATTGACAGATAAAATGTTTCTGATTATATGACAACCTTGGGGCTCCAAATTTCTCTCTAGTGACTTAAACTAAAACCTTCTAGAGGTTGTCTACAGGATATAGCTTTTTGTACTAGTCTACCTGTCTCTTTGTTCCTTCTATTCCCTTACCTGGCCCCTCTTTATTCATAAGCTCCTCCCTTTCCCCATCCTCCTATATCCTAAACCCCACCCTCTCCCCCCCCTCAACACACTCCCGCACTTCCCGCCTCTAGAATCTACTCTTCAATGCTTATCTTGGTAATTCTGCTTCCAGTATTTACTAGTAATAGTTCTGTCCCCCTTGATAAACATCATTCCAATCGATAACCACTGCTTCTACCCCTATCCTCTTCATGGTAACCGTTTCTTTCCTTTTTCTATGTTTTACTGCTGTAAATAAAATTTCTGAAATGTTTTGATTTGTACGCATTACCTTTATGCCTTGAAGTGGTTGTAAACCCTTTGAGGACCACTTTTACCTATAATAAGGGCTTACTTGTAGGTACTGGAAATATCTCCTAAACCTGCCTGGTTTAGGAGTTATTTACCATATACACTTGAGCCAATGTCAGTGGCACATGCACACTATAGAAAGGGCGTGATTGCATGCAAGCGGGAGTGACGTCACGTGACTCCGGCCAGTCACAGAGCCAGAGTCGGCGGTCCCGAAAAGGAAGAGGGGTGAAGATGGACGTGGCCACCAACGGAGACAGGGCGGACATCGTGGGCTTCGTTTGCAGGTAAGTAGCCTATTATGCTTTACTTTACAGGGGAATAAAAGTTATGGGTTTTACTTCCTCTTTGAGGCCTTTGTACCTTGTTGAATTTACCTTGTGTAACCTATAAAATCTTTAAGGAATAAGTAATCAGAAATATCCGTGCTCAGGATGGTGAACTGCAGCCTCCCTTTAAAACTACACCAAAGTGAAGCCAATAAAATGAAGAAAAAAAAAAGGAAAAATCTACAAAGGGATGGTGGCGCTGTTCTAAAAGATAGTGGGTGCACTACATAAGCACTGGGAAGTGTGTATGACCTATACACACCTCTGAGAATAAATATGTGTATGTAAACAGTACTAAATATAAAGTGCAATGTGCATAGGAATAATAAAGTGCATCAGAATTATAAAGTGAAAAAATGCAAAATGATCCTGTGTAAAGTGATATATAGCAAGAAAGACATCAAAAATGGAATCTCCAAAAAAATTATATATGAAAACGAGTATATATATATATATATATATGATAATACTGTGCAAAAAAGTGAAATAAATAAAACGTAAAAAAATATATAAAAGATAAATATAATGTCCAAAAATATAAATGAATAAATGTCCAAAGTGTGACAATGACCAAGAAAGGTTGGTTTATAACCATGAGCAACAACAACCACAGTCTATAAGTGAAAATCTGTGCAGATGCAACAATGGAAAAAAGTGACTGTTCAGTGCTCCCCTCCTTCGTCCACTTCCCGAAAAGTCCCGCCTTATGCGTTTTCGTCACACGGGCGTCATCGATGACGTCCGTGTGACGAATGACAATCATGTTTAGCTAATCACCTTCTCAATGGCACACAAAGCCATTTGACTTTCAACTGTGAAAGGTGAATGTCCTTGCATGGCCTAGTCAAAGCCCAGACCTAAATTCCATTGAAAATCTGTGGAATGACTTAGAGATGGCAGTTCACAAACGGTCCCCATCAAATTTAACTGAATTTGAGCAGTTCTGCAAAGAAGAGTGGGCAAATATTGCAATGTCTAGATGTGCAAAGTTAGCAGAGACATATCCCAACAGACCAAATGCTGTAATTAAAGCAAGAGGTAGTTCATCACAAGGGGGTGATCCTTTTCCAACTCAGTGATCCTGTTTTGTATTTTTTTGACATGTTTGTGTTATATCTTTCACTTGGATGTCATAAGTTGTAAATTCAGCTGGATAAAACAAAAACTGTGTCTGTCTTAATTTCAGACTGCAAAGCAACACAATGTGATTATTTTAAAGGAGGGGGGGGGGGAGTGATTATTTTCTATACCCACTGTAGGAAGTAAATATGTGATAGAACCCATCAGTATCTATGTGAAATTGAAGTATCAGTTTTGGATGGAGATGACCTGTAAATGCAAACATTGTTGAGCTTTTTCTTTCAAGAATAATACTACAATGTGAAATAATCCACAATAAGGTATGGTGCCTCTCTAAAAGGAGAACTTCTGTTTTCTTAGGTTAAGCTGTCCTTTAAGTATTAGACACAGACGGTGCTTAAGGCTCAACAATGGAAGAGAAGGAGGAGGATGAGGAGAGACGGTCTGCATCGCTGATCACTACCCCAGACCACCAAGTCTCTCCAGATCAGGTGCCAAATGCAGTTGGATGTATGCCGAAAATTCGACGGCTTCTTCCAGATTCAATCGGCGAGGAGATGCGGAAAATCATTGCTCTTGCTGGACCAGCGGTAAGCAGTGCAACACTTGCGAATGGTATAGTGATGTCACTCCCAGAAACCATGCAGTGGTTCAATTTCATGTAGTTCTATCAGTTAGGAGAGGGAATCTGATTGTTTGCTTTGGGCCACGTCACACATTTCACATCCTTTTACATTGTTTCTGAGTTGAACAAAATTATTGTTGAATTAAACCTGCCATGAGATAAATATGGTGTTTCTTATTGCTGACCTCTATGAAAAAATGCTGATTGTCTGGTTCTTATTCTAAACCATTGGAGAGGGGTTGGGACCACTGTCACCATTTTATTGCTCCACATGTTCCCATTTTGGGAGATTTCCGCTCACTTCCAAAAAATTGGATATCAGACAGAACAAGAAGGAAAGGAATCTATCCAATTGGAAGAGGGTTGGAGAATTCCCCATGGGGTTTTTTTTAGCAACAATTAAGAGACACATTTTCTTTTTTTGTAAAAATAATAAATTTTATTATCAAAAAGGCGATTAAACAAGTACAAAAGGTAAAATATGAGCTCTGGTGTACACAAAGCGAATCAAAGTGGGTTAGGAAAAAACATACATCATAGAATGCTTTTCTATATTATAATAAACATGTCATGAAATAATTCCCTATGTGAAGAAACAATTTTTTCTATTAGAGTGGGGAAGGATTTTAATTGCTGTCTGCATCCTCTTTGGAGAAATCCCCTCTGTCTTCGGCCCCTTTCACACTTGTGCGACTTCAAAGTCGCACGATTTTGCCGCGATTCGCGGGTGCAATTTTGCCGAGGTTTTTGCCGCAATTTTGCCACGATTTCAAGGAATGCCTGTGTAAGTGGCATCAAAATCGGACCAAAGTAGTGCAGGGACTACTTTGAAGTCGGAACAACTTGAAGTCCTACTAATATGAATGGCTGTCATTGAAAATCATGGGAAACGACTTGTCATGCTACTTTGCAGTCCCAAATCGTGGGAAAAGTCGTACAAGTGTGAAAAGGGACTTCCTGTCACGACGATGGGTGTAATATGGAACAAAAAATAAACTTAAAGTGGTGGGACACCCTGAAAACAAAAACTTAAAAAATGTTAGTAACCATTTAAAATGAAAAAAAAAAAAAAAAACATTTTTTTTTTACTTACCAGAAATGGCTGTTGCTAGGCAGATCGTCCTAATCTGCCTCCTCCAGCTCCGCGGTGATCTTCTCTTCTTCCGTCTTCTGTTGAATGGGGCGCGATGTGTTATGGGAACTATGTCCCAGAACACATCGCGTTCCCCTTTTACAAATTGGAGTCGTGCATGCGCAGTAGGCCGCGCGCCGACTCACGCATGCGCAGTCGGCCACGCGCCGTCTCGCGCATGCGCAGTTGGCCGCGCGCCGTCTCGCGCATGCGCAGTAGGAAACGCGAAGCCGTTTCCCTTACTGAGGATGGTGGCGCTGGAACCGGATCGCCGAGGGACAGCTCGTCCTCCACGACCGACATCGCGGGCGCCCTGGGAGGGTAAGTGTACTTCTTAAAAGTCAGCAGCTACTTTTTTTTTAGCTGCTGACTTTTAAAAAAAAATTTTGTAAGGTGAAACACCCCTTTAATGGGGGAAATATGTTTTGGCGTGTGTTGGGATAATTCCCCCCCCCCATCCATGGGACCGCCGACCAGTGCATGTGCCTTATGTGCTTCAAGAAGCTGTCCGCAGTGGCAGGCAGAGCTGGAAATATTTTAGTAGCTGTGGTCTTGTGGGGCATGGAGGGAGACCTACCGAATCACGGGTATTGGAGGGCGTGTGGTGTTTTTTTTTTTTAGGTAACAATTGTAGAAAAGTGTATCTACATTAAAGACACATTTTTGTTTTATTTTGGATAGATTTTTTTTTATTGCTGTCAGCGTCCCCCATTGAAGAAATTCCTCCTTTCTTGCTGTCGCAGTCATGGGTCTCTTATGAAACAACAAATGAAGAGAAATCTGGAAATCTCCTTAATGGGAACAAAGACCTGAAACAAAGGTTCTATTGACTCCCCGTTCTATTCATACCTAAATGGGGAGAAAAGTGTTGTTGCCCACTGAAGTTAAAATAATTTTGCCCCTCACATCCTCGAGATCCACTGCATCACAGGTATCAGAGGGCTTGGTTTATTTTTAGGTAGCAATGGTGGAGGAGTTGACTTAAAGTGTATCTAAGGCCATATTTCTTTTTATTTTACATACCTGTAGAGTGGGGAAGTGTTAGAACCTCTGTCAGACTTTTACTGCTGTCCCCTTTGGGGACACAGACAGCACTTGCAACCTAACAAAAGTTCTATCCACTCCCTTGAGCTTGAGTTGGGATCATTGTACCCCAAAAAGGGTGTTTTACCCTTCTCTACTAAAATTTGAAAAAACACAGAAAATAAATATGGATTTAGATTTACTTTCATTTCAGGCTTTAGGTTCATTATTAAAAAGAAATCTCGAGCTTCCCACAGTAATCAAAATTAAAAGTTGCAGTTTTAAAAGAAAACAAAGGAGTATGTACTTTTTAAAAGGAGAGAAGAGATACATGGCCTCAAGCCAGGGTAGATTTGATTTAAATCACTAGTAAAAAGGCTTGATTTAAATCAACTCGATTTAAATCATAATTATTAAAGAGCAACTGTCAACTCTGTCCCGCAGCGGCTCCTCCTCTGACCTGCTGTCGACTCACCGACATTCCCATTCACTTTAATGGGACGGCTGGTGATGCGGCAGTGACCCAACAAGGCGAGGAACGTGGCGGCAGCAGGTTAGTGGATGCCCGCAAACAGGCGCTGCCATGATGGATCTATAATGACAGGTGCTATTTAAATGTAAAGACTCATTCTTGCTGGTAATTAGAATCTTTAATATTTGCAAACAAAATGAAGGTTTCCTATTTAGAATAATAACCTGTCAGGTTAGTAAAACAGAGATATCAGAACCGATTCAATCATACAGTTTGTAGTGTACATAGATTTGCACAACAATGGGATAAAGGAATATTCCTAAACTTTGTTTTATCTCATGGTTACTGTGAAATTGTGTGAATGCATCAATGCAGTGCATGTTATCTCAGCTTGCAGAGCTTGGATTCATTTAATGAGTTTGCCAAAATTTTAAATATGGCAGAATACACAGCTTCATGCTACATAACTAAGCTCCGTTTCATGCTGAACAAACTAAATTGTAAATGTATCTTAAATAGAAAGCTATCTTTAGATAGATTTTTACTCCAAAAGCATTTTATTAAAATAAATTTGCTAAAAAAAAAAAAAAAAATCAGATTTAAATCACAAAAATCTGATTTTTTTGATAAAAAAAAAAAATCATTGATGTTTATCCACCCTGCATCAAGCCCCTTTGCAGTCTTTTAAGCGCAGGTTTCAAGGCACAATGGGGCGCATTGGCACGCATTGGCACAATGGGGCGCATTGGCATGTGGCCAGGTCTGTGCATGAAAAAATTATCTTTTTTACTGTAGTGCTAAAAAATGTGGTCGAGTAGAAAAAAATGACTCCTATAGTGAAAATCAGGACTGCCTCTCCGGCAGCCTTTGGCCATCTGATGAGATTACAATTACAAAATGTAGTGTAAATTTCCGGTAAGCCACACATTGAAGCAGGCCCGCTGTGGTATAGTATGTGGCAACCTCAGCCTGGACTCCAACTAGACCACCCCCCAAAATGTTTTTGCTCCGCCCCTTGGAGCTTAATCATGGGGATGGAACAGGTCATGAAGATTAGGACCTGTGAAGCTCCATATAAAAACGAAGCAAACAAGCTCCTTCCTCAGCCGGCACTCACAGCTTCCCTTCAAATCCTGAGCGACAAATTTTCGTTTGGTTTACAATTACAGAATATTGGTTTGAGGCCCATAGGTAAATGAATTGTGTATAATTAAAATGTATTTTTAAATTTTTTTCCTTTACATTGGCAGAGAAGCTAATGATCATTTTAGGACTTGACCTCCTCCCCTTCAAAAAGTTATTTCTGCATCCCATTTCTAAAACACTTTACCCCCAACTTCAACAAGAACATCTCTTTATGGGCTCACTTTTATTGAATTATACCCGGTACACACGGGCAGAATGTTGGGAGACATTTGCCGGTACAAAAAATACAGACTGACATCCTGCCCGTGTGTATGTCAGTCTGTCCGACAGGCCGGCTTCTGTCAGACCTGCATGCTGAAAAAACAGCTCCCGATCATCGCTCTCAGCCAGGAACAGAGAGTGCTGAATGGAGTGTTCTCAAAACAGCTCACCGGGGGAGTTCGCTGGACTAACCTAGCATGTCGTAAAAAACTGTAGTGTGTACCCGGCTTTAGACTTGTTCAGCTGAGCCATCCATCTGTATGTAACTGTTTGGCTGGGTTTTTAACCACAGAGTGTTGACAAGCTTTGAGTCTGTGTCAATGGCATCAGTTTGACATCAGTTTGATTCTTTTCTGAGACTATCCAGAATTCAATGATGGGTGGATTTGATCTGCAATTGATGTCCTTCTGACCTGCATTTGACCAGCTTCAAGCAGGTTTTGCATTGTCATATACTTGTATGAGGATGCAAAACCCATTTGAGGCAAACAAAAGCCTTTTGACAACTAAAGATTATTAAAGTGTAGACAGGGTAGAATTTTACTTATAGTATCAAACCTCTGGCCAAACCTGTTTTTAGAATATAGAATATGTTTGTCAATAGGCTTTAGTGAAAGGATCAGCTACTCACATAATTATGTTCTATTCAGTATTATACTGCTCATTTTCTTCTGTGGGATGTAGCATGCAGATAATATTCCATAGCAATACGCCAGCAAGCTCTGCCAGTGCCGTGTGAAATTAGTTTTTGTTTGGACAAGCCGAGGAGTTTTGCAACAGGAGGGAGACACAAAATTATATTCTTCAAGCCATTTTTTCTTCCATCCCTACCCTCTTGAAGGCTAGAAAATCAAGTTCTGGCGAAGTCTACCATTGCATCTCATAATGTCCTTGTATCATCCTATAAAATGGGGGTCAGTAACCAGTGGATTGTGATCTACTAGTAGATCGTGGCCAGGTGACTGGTAGATCGTGGTCTGGGCTTGCTGACCTGCCACCCCAGAACATCACTAAACCCAAGATAATATTTGTGCAAAAAAACCTGTAACCCTTAGTGACAAAAAACAAAGTTAAACAAATGCAATAAAAACTCAATTAGATTGAATGGACAACAGCATCTAAATCACCAATCCGAGTAGGATGTGTAAAAAGCTCCAACCAAATAATAAAAATTGCGCTATCCTTGTGCTAGTTATAAGTTAATAAATCACATAAGAAACACAATAAAGGTGCAATAAACATATGATGAACTAAAATCCTAAATTTATATATCTCTGCAAATAAATTCCATATAAAATGTGCAAAAAAAATAAAAAATTATATATATATATATATATATATATATATATATATATATACACACACATACACACACACTTGTGCTCATAAGTTTACATATCCTAGAAGAATTTATGATTTCTTGGCCATTTTTCAGAGAACACAAAAAAAATGTTTTCACTCATGGTTAGTGTTTGGCTGAAGCCATTTATTAACAATCAACTGTGTTTACTCTTTTTAAATCGTAATCACAACAGAAACTACCAAAATTACCCTAATCAAAAGTTCACATACCCCAGTTCTTAATACCGTGTATTGCCCCCTTTAACATCAATGACAGCTTGAAGTTTTTTGTGGAATTTGTGGAATTTGTGGATGAGGCTCTTTATCTTCTCAGATGGTAAAGCTGTCCATTCCTCTTGGCAAAAATCCTTCAGTTCCTGTAAATTCTTGGGCTGTCTTGAATGAACTGCACGTTTGAGATCTCCCCAGAGTGGCTCAATGATATTGAGGTCAAGAGACTGAGATGGCCACTCCAGTACCTTCACTTTATTCTGCTGTAGCCAATGACAGGTCGACTTGGACTTGTGTTTTGGCTCATTGTCATGTTGGAATGTCCAAGTACGTCCCATGCGCAGCTTCCTGGCTGATGAATGCAAATGTTCCTCCAGTATTTTTTGATAACATACTGCATTCATCTTGCCATCAATTTTGACCAAATTTCCTGTGCCTTTGTAGCTCACACATCCCCAAAACATCAGCAATCCACCTCCGTGTTTGACACAGAGGAATGGTGTACCATTACTACGCAAATGCCACAAAGTATCCCGCTTACAATACACCAAACAGCACAGAGACAAGCCTCAAACCTTCTGGCACAAAGTCATTTGGAGTGATGAGACCAAAATTTAGCTTTTTAGCCACAAACATAAACGCTACATTTGGAGAGGAGTCAACAAGGCCTATGATAAATACTCACCATGCCTCTTAGCAAATACCTTGGGGTGTCCACTTTCCAAAACGGGGTCATTTGGGGGGGGTTGTGCTATTTGGACATTTCAGGGCCTTCGTAACTGTTATAGGCAGTTAGGAGTAAAATCACAATTTTACGCCTCTAGAAAGCCTGAAGACGGTGATTGGTTTTTGGGGTCCTGTACGTGGCTAGGCTCCCAAAAAGTCTCACACGTGGTATGCCCATACTTTGAAGAAGCAGCAGAATGTATTTTGGGGTGTTATTTCACATATAACCATGCCATGTGTGAGCAATATATCATTTAGTGACAACTTTGTGTAAAAAAAAAAAAAAAATTAAAACATTTTTCCCGAAAATTATGGCAAAATATAAAATATTGCATGGACACAACATAGCTCTCAGCAAATAGCTTGAAGTGTCTACTTTCCAAAATGGGGTAATTTGGAGGAGTTTTGTGCTATCTTGACATTTCATTGCCTCTGAAACTGTGATAGGTAGTGAGGAAGTGAAATCACCATTTTACGCCCTTAGAAAGCCTGAAGGTGGTGATTGGATTTCGGGGTCCTGTATACGGCTAGGCTCCCAAAAAGTCCCACGCATGTGGTATCCCCGTACTCAGAGGAAGCAGCAGAATGTATTTTGGGGTGTAATTCTACATATGCCCATAGCATGTTTTGAGCAATATATCATTTAGTGACAACTTTGTGCTTTTAAAAAAAAAAAAAAAAAAAGTTTGTAATTTTCCCGAAACATGTGGCAAAATATAAAATATTCCATGGACTCAACATGCCTATCAGCAAATAGCTTGGGGTGTCTACTTTCCAAAAATGGGTCATTTGGGGGAATTTTGAACTGTCCTGGCATTTTATGCACAAAAGAGAAGCTTATGTCACACATCACCCACTCTTTTTTACCACTTGAAGACAAAGCCCTTTCCTGTCGCATCATGGCAGCATACACTCTGGGTTGTGGCTCCGCCTCCACGACCTGATAGGACCACATAGCTATAAGATGACGATACGGCCCCCGCCCCGGTATTCTCTAATTTTTCCTCACCTGTTGGGACCGCACGGATCATCACCCTCTTACCGCTTCGCCCCAGCCAGGTTCTAGCCTCTCCTGGTTTGGAAGTCCTTACCGGTACAGCCTCTAAACGAAGCTAAATGGAAGGAACCCCACTCTGGTGATCTCAGGGGTACTGCGCACCTGCCTGCTGTGATAAGCCTTAAACAGGTCTTTAAAGCACTGCACTGCCAATACTGCCTTAAGAAGATAAGCCTTAAACAGGCTTAGAGGTATGTGGCCATCTCTATTACAGTTATAAGCCTTAAACAGGCTTGCTTACCTTGCAGTGGTCCTCCGTCTTTCCTTCTTTCCCATCTCTGCTGGCTGCTGGGGCGCTTATTAATGTGTAAATAATGCTGCTGGGGCGCTTGTTAATTCATAATGGTGTTGCCTCCTGGGCCCTGTAGTCCCTCTCCTCCGTGTGTACTACCTAGCAGCGCCGAGCGTCCTGGCGCTCCCGCGCATGCGCACTACGGTCTATGGGCATCCTGTGTCCTCCTTTCCAGGTTCCAAAATGGCGCCGACGGCCGTACGGCGCTACTGCGCATGCGCGAGCGGCACGGCGCTCCCGGCGCCAAATTTAAAAGTAAAAAATTCCCCTTTCCATTCCCCTGAGAGTTTTGAAGCAAGAAGAAGCTACAAATCATCCCAGGAACATCCCAGCACATCCTCAATAGGTAAGTTAGCCTTTTGCTTCCTCCCTCTCTCCTTCCCTGTGCACTCTGCACACTGCTCTCCCTTTTTCTCCCTTTCTCCTTCTCTCTGCTCCCTCTGCCTTCTTTCCTCTTACTATGCCTATCTTTGTATTGTTGCTAGGCTGCCTTCTGCTCTATCCCTATGGAGACCACTGCCCCAGCAGATCACCTTCAACGTGATAGGTAAGAGGGACGGCAATGGGTAAGTAGAGAAGATCGAAAAAGAGTGCAGGACCAACTAACGCTGCCTAAACGGTTAGCCCCGCCAGGTCCGCAAGATCATCAAAGTCCAGACGCAGGGAGACCTCTCGCGAAAGAAGCCGTTCGGGGCGCAGACGAAGCCACTCGAGTCGCAGCAGGAGAAGGAGTCGCTCTGGCCATAGGAGAAGCCACAGGAGGAGTCGCAGCAGATCCTGCTCCCGCAGTCACTCCCACCGCAGAAGGTCTCCACGCAGACGTCGCTCACCAGCCCCTCCCCCCCGGCCAGCCGCCAATGCCTGCTGGATATGCGGGGCCGTTGCTCTCCCGGACAAGCTTGCCTGCCGCAGGTGCTTCGAGGAAGCCACCAGGGAGAAAGTCCAGGAGCCCAAGGAACCTGCGGCCTCAGCCACGCAGACTGCCCCGGACACGGATATGTCCGTCAGAACCGCCTCTCCCACTCCCCCGAGTACGTCTAGAGAGCTAGACTCCCAGTCAGAGGAGGAGGAGCTAGAGGCCTCAGCCGGCTTCGATTTCTCTCTCATCGAGCCCTTCGTGAGGTCGGTCAAAGAGGCGATTAACTGGGAGGAACCCCAGGAAGCCCCTCAGAAACTGAGAAAGTATTTCCCCAATCTCAAAAAGGATCCGGAAGCCTTCCCCTTTATTGAGGAACTGGACGACATGATCAGGGAGGAGTGGCTGAAGCCGGACAGGAAGTCGGGCCTAAATAACAGGCTCTCCAAACTGTACCCGCTCAGAGAACCGAAGGCAAAACCCCTGGTCACCCCGCCGGTGGTGGATGCCTCCCTCATGCGCCTAGCCCGCCATGTCACACTTCCTATTGAAGACGCGGTATCCTTCCGGGACGTCTTGGATAGGAAGATAGACACCGATCTTAAGAGGGCCTACCTGGCTGCAGGAGGCGCATGTAGGCCAGCTGTGGCATTGGCCGCCGTGGGCAAGGCCATTTCCAGTTGGTCAGCCTCCACGGAGAAACTCGTGACAGAGGGCGCTGACCAAGACAAGATCGTTAGGGCCCTTCAGGAGCTGAACCTCGCAGGGGATTTCGTGGCGGAAGCCTCGGTAGACGCCATTAGATCCTCATCCAGGGCCATGCTGGCTTCGGTTATGGCCAGACGTGCCCTCTGGCTGAAACCCTGGGCAGCAGATCCCGTCTCAAAGACAAATTGGTGCCGCATCCCCTTCGACGGTGAAAACCTTTTTGGGGCCAAGTTAGACTCGGCCATATCGAAGGTGACCGGCGGCAAATCAGGGCTCATCCCCTCCGACAGGAAACCAAGGCAGCAGAGGCCTCCTCCCTTTAAGCGCAACCTGCCGGATAAATATAGGGACGCCAAGGCCTATAGGCCAGGCAGGGAGTATAGGAGAAGCTGGAGGAACCCCCAGGCGACCTTCTCTAGGTTTCAGAAGCCCAAGACTTCTGCGTCCGCGGACCAGAAGTCCTTTTGAAGGCGCGTCCGTCCAGCCGGTGGTAGTGGGGGCCAGGCTCCTAAAGTTCCTGCCGGCTTGGACGGATGCCATCAAAGATCTCTGGACGGTGGCCACCGTCCGTTTCGGGCACAGGTGGTCCTTCAAAGGGCGGCCCCCGGGGGATCACTTTTGCCCAACCAAACTCCCGTCATCCCGGGAGAAAAGGGTGCTACTGATGGACTACGTCCAGGAATTGCTCCTCAAGGAGGCAATAGTAGAAGTACCCCCTTCCCAAAGGGGTCGGGGATTCTACTCCCCTCTATTCCTGGTCAGGAAAAAGTCAGGAGACCTGCGCCCTGTATTGGACCTGAAGAGGCTCAACCTCTCCATCCGGGTGGAGCCATTCAAAATGGAAAGCCTCCAATCTATCCTCCAGGCCATAAACCGAGAGGATTGGATGCTATCCGTGGACCTACAGGACGCTTACCTTCACGTCCCTATCCACCTCCTATTCCAAAGGTTCCTCCGTTTTTCCATAGACCAGAGGCACTTCCAGTTCCGATGCCTCCCGTTCGGGATCTCCACGGCTCCCAGAACCTTCACCAAGGTCCTTCTCCCGGTTATAGCCTCCCTGAGAGAGAGAGGCCTCAGGGTACACCATTACCTAGACGATATCCTTCTCCTCTCAGACAGCCTAGCATCCCTTACCCAGCACCGGGAGATACTAGTTTCCACGCTCCAAGGGCTGGGTTGGCTCATAAATTGGGGGAAGAGCAACGCTCAGCCCTCTCAAAGGATGGTTTTCCTGGGGGCTGTACTAGACACCCGGTTAAACTCTATAGAACTACCTCCAGAGAAAGTCCCTCCGCTGACCCAAAAAGTAAGGAGAGCGATCCATGCTGCATCCCTCCCAGCCAGGGGGTGCCTCAGCCTCCTAGGCTCTCTATCAGCTACCATCCCAATGGTCCAGTGGGCTCAGTGGAACTCAAGGCCCCTACAGCTTTCGTTCCTGAGTCAATGGAACGGATGGTCTATGTCGCAACCCATCCGCATCTCGCAGGAGGCCAGGCAGTCTTTGGGATGGTGGACCCGACCGGGCAACCTGGACAGGTGCAGGCACATTGTCACCCCCCCTCAGGAGATAGTTACCACGGATGCCAGTTTGGAGGGGTGGGGGGCCCACTACCTACATCATGCAGTCCAGGGCCGCTGGCCATTCGAGGCACGAGCCGCGGTGTCCAATGTTCTGGAAATGAGGGCGGCCTTCCAAGCCCTCCTGGCCCTCGGTTCTCTCCTAAGGGGCAAATATGTTCTCCTGAGGATGGACAACAAGGTTGCTGTCGCCTACATCAACAGGCAGGGGGGGTACCAGGAGCTCGTCCATGATGCGGGAGGTTCTCCCCGTCATGGAGTGGGCACAGCAGAATCTCCGGGACCTAAGAGCAGCTTACATCCCCGGTGTCGAGAACCTCCTGGCCGATTCCCTCAGCAGGAGGTTCCTCTCGAACAACGAGTGGTCCCTGAGTCCGCAGGCCTTCGACCTTATCTCCAGAACCTGGGGTCCTCCGGACATAGATCTGGCAGCGACTCCGGAGAACACGAAATGCCAGAGGTTCCTGTCCCGAGTCCCCTTCCCCTCTGCCGAGGGGACAGACTGTCTCCAGCACCCCTGGGACTTTCACCTCGGGTACATCTTCCCTCCGACCCCGCTGATAGCGAGGTTCCTGCTGAGGCTCAAGAGGTCATCGGCACTGGTAGTGGCCGTGATCCCCTTCTGGCCCAGGAGGCCGTGGTTTACCACCCTCCTTCAGCTAAACACAGCAGACCCTCTCCCTCTCCCGCAGTCAGCCGACTTGCTCTCCCAGAGCCAGATGCTCCATCCGAGTCCGGAGAAACTGCACCTGACGGCCTGGAGACTGAGAGGTCTAGATACCTAGAGCAGGGCTGCTCCGCTAGGGTGGCGGATACACTCCTCCAGGCCAGGAAGCCTACCACAAACTCCACCTACCGGCGAGTCTGGGATAGGTTCTCTTCCTTCGCCCATCAGCAGGGGTGGAACCTGTCCTCTATATCAACCCCGCAGATCTTGGAATTCCTGCAGGCAGGCCTGGACAGAGGCCTCGGCTCCAGTACCCTGAAGGTGCAGGTGTCAGCCCTGTCCGCCCTGACCGGAACCAGGTGGGCGCTAGACCCCCTCATTCTCCAATTTCAGAAAGCCTGTCTTAAACTGAGACCTCCCAGAAGACCTTCCTTCCCGACCTGGGACCTGTCGGTCGTCTTAGAGGCCCTATCCAGGGAGCCCTTCTTCCCGTTAGAGAACATCTCCCTCTGGGACCTAACACTGAAGGTGACATTCCTGATCGCCATAGCCTCAGCGAAGAGGGTCTCAGAAATGCAAGCCTTACTGGCCAGGGACCCCTACCTGGTCGTTTTCCCGGACAGGGTTGTCCTAAGACCCTCAGACCGCTTCATCCCTAAGGTCTCCTCTTCATTCCACTTTAACCAGGAGATCAATCTGCCAGCACTCACTACCGACCAGGGTGTTCCGCACCCCCTGGATGTCAGAGGCAATATCCTCAAATATCTTGCAGCCTCAGAACCCATCAGAAAGTCGGAAAATCTCCTAGTAATCCCTCATGGGTTCAGGAAGGGTCAGCCAGCATCGGCCCGCACCATCGCCTCATGGCTGGTAAAGACCATTAAGAAGGCCTACTCGCTAGGCTCCACACAGATTCCAGAGGGCCTGAAGGCGCATTCCACCAGGGCAGTGGCAACCTCATGGGCAGCCTATTGTAGGGTGTCAGCGGAAACTATCTGCAAAGCGGCCACCTGGTCCTCCAGGAACACCTTTATTGACCATTACAAAGTTGATTTTGCACGTTTGTCAACCGTAAATTTCGGAAAAGCTGTTATTCAAGCCAACTCTGCCATTCCTTGCGAATAAATTTTTGCTTATTGATGCACTACCCACCCTGTCTGCGAGTTACTCCCCAGAGTGTATGCTGCCATGATGCGACAGGAAAACGGAAAATTGTATACTTACCTTTCCGTAATTTTCCTTTCCTGTCGCATCTTCATGGCAGCATACAACGACCCACCCTCTGTTTCTTGAGGTGACTCATATATACGGAGAATACCGGGGCGGGGGCCGTATCGTCATCTTATAGCTATGTGGTCCTATCAGGTCGTGGAGGCGGAGCCACAACCCAGAGTGTATGCTGCCATGAAGATGCGACAGGAAAGGAAAATTACGGAAAGGTAAGTATACAATTTTCCGTTTTCTGACACTTTTTGTTTACATGAAAAAATAAAAAATTTTTGCTAGAAAATTACTTTGAACCCCCAAACATATATATTTTTTTTAAAGTAAAGGCCCTACAGATTAAAATGGTGGGTGTTGCAATTTTTTTTTCATGCAGTATTTGCACAGCAATTTTTCAAACGCAATTTTTGTGGCAAAAAACACCTTTTTTTAATTTTAATGCACTAAAACACACTATATTGCCCAAATGTTTGATGAAATAAAAAATATGATCTGATGCCAAGTACATGGATACCAAACACGACCTGATTTAAAATTGCAGTGGCAACAAACTACATACATTTTTAAAAGCCTTTAAAATCCTTTACAGGTTACCACTTTAGATTTACAGAGGAGGTCTACTGCTAAAATGACTGCCCTCGATCTGACCTTCGCGGTGATGCCTCACATGCATGGTGTAATTGCTGTTTACATATAATACCACACAGACGGATGCGTTCACCTTTGCGCGTGAGCACGGGGGGACAGGGGTGATTTTTTTATTTTATTTCTTATTTATTTTGCTTTTTTATTTTTATTTTGTTTATTTTTTTATTCATGTATGCTCTTTTTTTCTAACTGTGGTCGTGAAATCACCTCCCGCAGCGCTGGAGTCAAGGCTTTACGTATCGTGGGAGCAAACGCTGTTGCTGTCAGAATAAATAAACCCGTGATGCAGCTGAATGGCGTACCTGCTAAGCAAATGATGGTTAACAATAAAACAAAGTAACATTACAGTATAACAGTAATACATACCATACCTGTAAAGCAAATACTATAAAACATAGTAAAAATAAAACATTACAGTTCTAAAATACAGTAACAATATAGAGTGAACAATAGAGTTGACAATCGAGAGCGAACATAAGAGAGAGAACAATAGAGATGGAAAAAAATTTTTTTTGCCATTTTGTCTTGTTTTTTTGCACATTTATATTAACTTTAAACGTTCCAGATTAGGGTCTCTCAAAAAGTGATGGCCATCTCATCTTTCGAGACCCTGCGCAATGCTGTACCCTACGTTAATACTCCACTAGTGTGTCGTAGCATTCAAAACATTTACCAATGCAAAGACCAGGTCAGGACAGGAGGGACAATAAAAGCGGGTGTCGTGCCTACATCCGAGTTTTCTACGGACACAACATCTTCTTTGGGGATTTCTTTGGGTAGGGGTACCAGGGAGGACATACGGAAATCGCCTCTCATGCAGCCGGCTCAATGCATTTGGATTGGGAAGTTGTGCCACAGCACCGTCTGGAAACAGAAGGGCTGTGGTAATCTCTTCCTGGAATTTAAGGAAGGAACCAGTACGTCCTGAAGCTTTGTATCATCTCCAAATACGGAAAGGTTTCTTCACAGTAAGAGCTGTGAAAATGTGGAATAGACTCCCTGCAGAGGTGGTTCTGGCTAACTCAGTAGATTGCTTTAAGAAAGGCCTAGATACTTTCCTAAATGTACATAATATAACTGGGTACTAACATTTATAGGTAAAGTTGATCCAGGGAAAATCCGATTGCCTCTAGGGGGGTCAGGAAGGGATTTTTTTCCCCTGCTGTAGCAGATTAAAGCATGCTCTTCTGGGGGTTTTTTTTTGCCTTCCTCTGGATCAACTGTGGGTATAGAATTGGGTATATTGGATTGTACAATATTTTTTTTTTTTATTTATTATTTTTTTTTTTTTATGGTTGAACTGGATGGACTTGTGTCTTTTTTCGGCCTAGCTAACTATGTAACTATGTATAGCACATAAGCATTCAGCAGAGCAAATTGGAATAAATATATATGCTTTTTTATACCAG
Source organism: Lithobates sylvaticus (assembly GCA_028564925.1). Lineage (NCBI taxonomy): Eukaryota > Metazoa > Chordata > Amphibia > Anura > Ranidae > Lithobates > Lithobates sylvaticus. Next base: position 96,007,911 of record CM053033.1, read on the forward strand.
CGTCTGGCCTTATGGGCAATTAGGTACAGCGCCAACAACTGGTCGTTGAGGTCCACCCCTCCCATGTTAAAGTTGTATTCGTGGACACAGAGGGGTTTCTCCACAACACTAGTCGCCTTTTGAATTTGGACCATCGTGTCTGCGTGAAAGGAGGACAGAACAAAAACATTCTTATTATCCCTCCACTTCACAGCAAGCAAATTATTACATCTCAAGCAGGCTCTCTCCCCCAGCCTAAGACGGGAATCTACAAGCTGCTGGGGTAAGCCCCGGCGATTAGATCGCACGGTGCCACATGCGCCAATTCCATGATCAAACAAGTGACTAAAAAGTGTCACTCTTGTGTAATAATTGTCCACATACAAGTGGTACCCCTTTAGCAAATAAGGGTGACACCAAGTCCCACACAATCTTACCAGCGCTCCCTATGTAGTCAGGGCAGTTCTCTGGCTCTACGTAACTATCTCTTCCCTCGTAAACCATAAAACTATATGTATAGCCTGTTGCCCTGTCACAGAGCTTGTACATCTTGACCTCATAACTGGCACGCTTGCTGGGAAGATACTGTTTGAATGACAAGCGGGCAGAAAACTTAATCAGGGACTCATCAACGCAGACAACTTTATTGAGAATAAACAAGGCTGCAAACTGCTGGTTGAAGTGATTTACGAGGGGCCAAATTTTGTAGAGCCGATCGTATTCAGGGCCCCCCCCGAGGACGTCAGAGTTCATTGTCATTGAAATGCATGAACCGCAAGATCTGCTCGTATCTAGCCCTGGTCATGGAGGCAGAGAACAGGGGCATATGGTGAATTGGGTCAGTGGACCAATATGACCGCAACTCACTTTTTTTAGTTATGCCCATGAGACGAGATAGGCCCATGAAGGTCTTAAATTCGGAGACCGTAATAGGTCTCCAATCTCTGGCACGGGTCAACTGGGGATAAGCAGCGATGAATTGACCAGCATACAAATTGCTTTGGTCCACAATAGATCTATAGAGATCTTTCGTGAAAAACGGTAAATAAAAAAGTGACGTAAAATCAACTGTTTCCACCTGAATTCCGGGTTGGCCAGTGAATGGGGGAAGAATGGGTGGGCTCCCAATTTGGATTGGCAAATGCAGCAGGAAGGGCACTATGGGCTTGACGGGCCTGTCTTTGTCTACTTGGTGGCTGCGGGACACTAGTTGTGCTAGCCATCTCACCAGCTTGAACTGCACTTATGGGACTCGCCATGTCACCAAGTGTTACTGCAGTGCTGGATGTACAACCAGGATGTACAAGGCCACTGGTGCTTGCCAGTTCACCAAAAAGATGAGCAGCACTAGTACTGGCTCTCTGCTCCATACGAGAGCCCTGCAGTTCTTGCACCTCAACAACAGCAGAAGAGCGGGGTCGGGTACACCTGACCTTGGCAGGGACCACTACTCTGTCGTCAGAGCTATCTCTCAGGGTGCCGCTGCTGTCTACAGGTTCATATTCTGAGCCTCAATCTGACAGATGGGTGAGTTCCTCTTCACTCTCCTGTCATGCTCAGAAACGTGTAGGCCTCTTCACTAGTGTATCTTCGATTGGACATTTTGGCCTCTAAATTTACTGGTACAACTAGTGAGGCTCACAGGAAAAAAGAGCACCCGACTGTCAGCGATTGCTTCAAATGCTACCAAAAAAACTGTTAGCGTTCGCAGGGATCAGGCTTGACTCTGCGAATGCTGCAGTTATGTGTTTAGTGTTTTGTAAGTGACCGTGATCGATTGATACTGCACTTGGGTGGGCTTGGCTGGACAGAGGGGCTAAACGCACGTGATAGCAGGTATCTGGGCTGATCACGCTAACACTGCATTTTTGGGAACCCTAAACTATTGGGGACGCTAGTATAATTCTGATCAGATCAAAGATATCGATCCGTTCAGACACTATACTACTAAGGGAGATGTATGGTGCGTGTGTGGTTGTTAGCGCTACTGGCACTAATCTGACACTGCCTAGAAAGCAGACCCTAACTGATGCTAAAACCTAACTGATTTTACCCGCTGGTTGATCAGTGGGTTAAACCTTTTATTAGGTAATGTACGGCGGGTGCCTGACGCTATAAAATAATAACTAACTAACCAGCATCAGCCGTGACACTAATATGGTGATCACTGGTGACAGGGGGTGATCAAGGGGTTAAACCTTTATTAGGGGGGCCCCTAGACCATCTGGGCCTACTACTAAGTACCCTAACACTGATTAGTGTCACAAATGACACCAGTAAAGTGATCAAAGAAAAATATGAACACTGCATTGGGTGACACAGTGACAGGAAGTGAAGGGGTTAACTGGGGGGTGATTGGGGTGTGAAAGGTGGGCTTACGTGTACTGTGTCAGTGTAGTGTTGGTGGAACTCACGTTTGGATGTTTGAGATGACATTACTTCCCCCTGCCTGTAAGTGTAAACACATTTAATTCATCAGAACCAATCAGCAGGTCCAGGCCAGAAAACATTGGCCTGGAGACTGATCGGTTCTGAAACAAATCTGATCGCCGTGGCCACCTAGGGGGTGCGGGCACGCGCCTGGCGTAAGGTAACATCGTTTTGCCCACCCGTGCCATTCTGCCGCAGTAAAACTGATAGTGACAGTTATGTGATAGTGACAGTGATGGAACATGACTGTGCAATGGGTCAGAACAGCCACTTGCATTCTCCAACAAGGGTGCATTTGACGGGTCAGAATTGGAAGACCTTGCCTCTATGGCAGAATCACTAGGAATAACTTAAATAAAACCTGTAAATTTAAAACCAGTGAAAACATCCTTTGAAATGACACTTGCATCGTAAAGTAAAAATTTTAGCAATGGGTTTACCATTGTACTTTACACTGTCTAACTGAATAAATATTATACTGTTTACATAGTTGAATAATCAGATGTCAACAGCAAAAGTCAAAGCTTCAAAGTTTAGTCATGGTCCATGAGAATTGTGTCATTACCAGCTGTATAGGGGGGAAGTAAACATGACTCGAATGCCCTATCTCTTGTAATGGTTTATCCAAGCAGTAATAACATTTTTAAAAATCTTCATATTGCTGACCTTGGCTCATCGATTTGCTTTCCCTGTTCACCAGCCAGCGCCTTGTGGTCTCCAGTGGGGTGGACCTAGGGGCCATAATCTGGGAGCCAACAGACTCCTATCCCATCTCTGTTACATCAGTGAGCACCGATGGCTCCTTCCTTTGATTCTGTAGCCTAGATGAGCCCAAAACGACTTCTGGTGATACTTGGGGGTTGATTTACTAAAACTAGTGCAACATCTGGTGCAGCTGTGCATTGTAGCCAATCAGCTTCTAACTTCAGCTTGTTCAATTAAGCTTTGACAAAAAAAAAAAAAACTTGGAAGCTGATTGGTTTCTATACAGAGCTGCACCAGATTTTGCACTCTCCAGTTTTAGTAAATCAACCCCTTGGTATTCTGCATATCCCAGCATGGTTGCTTCTTATTTGGTCTGCTACCTCCTAGCAGTCACTTCAATCTTAAAGCAGAGGTCCACCCTAAAAAAAAGAAATTACACAAAAAGGCTCCTAAAAATGTGAAAAAAAAATGTGAAAAAAACTTACCAGAAAAGGCTGTTGCTAGGCAGATCGTCCTAATCTGCCACTTCCTATTCCGCGGTAGTCTTCATTCTTCTCTTCACGCTGTCTTCTGGGGAATGGGGTGCACTGTCTTCTGGGATCTGTGTGTGTCCCAGAACACAGCCGGCCATTCACAAAGCGCCGCGCGACTCGCGCATGCGCAGTAGGAAACGGGCAGTGAAGTCGCAAGGCTCCGAATGGCAGCGCCGGGACACGATCCGATGGACGTAATGGCACCGGGCGGCCGACATCGCGGGCACCCTGGACAGGTAAGTGTGCTTATTAAAAGTCAGCAGCTACAGTGTTTGTAGCTGCTGACTTTAAAAAAAATATATTTTCAGCTGGAACACCGCTTTAAAGCAGAACTGCTTCCAAAACCTTTTTTGAAGGAGACACTTTATGAAAAGGATAGAACTCCTGTTAGAACCTCATATACCAGAGACATGACAAGAGTATGTAGACATCTCCCCAAAGTGAGAAGAAATCCCAACTTGGAAGATTTTTCCCTCACCGAATGTCCTGGTGAAAACTGAAAATCTTTGGTTATCCCATTACTTTCTCTCCTGGTAACAGTGGTCACCAGAACTAATAATGAGGGTGACAGTGAGGACACAGACAACAATAAAATCTGACATGGGTCGAAACCCTTCTCTACTCCACCCAAAACCAAAAGAAAAAGTTGCCTATTCCACTTTTAGGTAATTGTTCTGTACCCTATGTCTGCAGATCCTTATAGTAAAAAAATAGTAAAAAAAGATACTAAAGCGCTGGTATGTATAAAAAGAACATAAAAACTGATTAAACCAAATAAGATGGCTAAATGCATATCATTATAGCCATTTTGCTCTTTTCACATCATTTACTGTCAAGTAAAAGCTCTCAGCTGCCTCTATCAAGGATTCATACAGTGCAGGGTTATTAGGCTTACACTGTGCATAATGATGCAGAGGGACCCCCCCCCCCCAACAGAACAGAACTTGAGGACAGTGCTAGAGGTGGTCAGAGCCAGGAATGAGGTAAGTAAAACAGATGATACAACCTATCCTTGCACCTCAAGACTAAAAAGTAACTTAACCCTTGCAGTGTGGGGAGAGAGTGGTGGTACATTTTGTCTCATTCCTTTATTTCAGCTTTAAATTATTGCATTTGGTATTTTCATGACAATGCAAAGGATAAGTAGTGGTTAAAAAGCCTAAGCCCACATTTGCATGGTGTCAGGGCTGGGCTCAGCCCTTCCTTCTCAAAGCTGGCCGCTCAGCTGTCGGCTAATTGCCAACTCCTATCTCTCCACAGTGACTTAAGCCGTCCAGTCCAGATGATCTCTGCCTTCGCCTTGGTCACATCTCTAGAGACGCTCTCCTGTGTTCCTGTTAAAGACTTGCTTGGCTGACATTCCTTCTGGCTCCAGATCCTGCTTGCTGTTCTACAACGCTCATCTCTGGCTCCCTGACATTTTGGCTTGTCTGACTATCCGTTACGGTTCCTGAACTCTGGCTATGTTTTGACTACGTTAACTCTGTTTACCTTTTTTTATTATTATTATTATTATTATAATTATTAAACAAGTGATATTTAACTGTACTTCTGTCTCAGTCTGATTCATAGTTTCTGACAGTAGGCGAAGGCCATGAATTCAGAAGATGCAGTCAATCCATTTGTTGGTAATATTTTTTCCAGATTGGATGAGCAGGATCACCGCATGGATCAGTTTGACACGGCATTACAAAAGCTCCTGAGTCGCATGGCTCACCTGGAATCTCCCACTGTGGCTGCTCCGGTACAACCTGTGTTGCAGGCCATTCCTGCTGCTGCTCCAGTCTCTGTGCAGGCACCCTCCTCGAGTATTACCTCTATAAGAGGTATGTCTGGTTCCACTTTCCCAGCAATTTGGGGGTGATCCAGTCCAATACAGAGGGTTTCTCAACAAGGATTCCGTACTCAGCAGCAGAGGTTGCTTGGAACAATGAGGCCCTCGTGGCTGCTTTTTCTCATGGTCTCTCGGATACCATCAAGGATGAGATAGCAGCCCGAGCTATACCCACTGAGCTGGAGAGGTTGATCACCTTTGCCATCCTCATTGACTTCGGACTCAGAGAAAGACTGCCTTTTAAGGTGCACTTGCAGAAGCCTCCTGTACATTTGTCTCCGAACTTTGCAGTCCCACCCTTGCTTCCCTTACCTCCCATGCCTCCTGGTACCGAGTTGGTCTATGAAGATGAACCCATGTGCTCTCTGCGGATGAGAGAACCCTCAGGAGGAGGGAGAGATTGGGCCTTTATTGTGGCCAGGCAGGTCACTTTTTGAAGTCTTGTCCTACCCGTCCAGGGAACGCCCGAACCTTGAGGTCCTGTCACAGACAGACCTTAGGTGGCGTTGTTTCTTCCCCAGTTATCCAGAAGGATAAGCCCCTGGTTTCGGTTACCCTTTCTTGGGCTGTGTCGTCTGTCGAGATACAGGCTCTAATCGACTCTAAGGCTGCAGGCCTGTTCATTGATGCTGCCTTTGTATCAAAGCACTTGATTCCGCTGCAGCTGCGTGACACTCCACTTGCCATTGAGGCTCTTGATGGAAGACCTCTAAAGCCTGCCCATGTGACTCATGAGACTGTACCGTTGTCTGTGGCCGTAGGGGCTCTTCACCGTGAGATAATCCAATTCCAAGTCATTTCCTCACCTAGGTTTCCGCTGGTTATTGGTTATCCTTGGTTACAGTGGCACAACGCCTCTTTTGATTGGCTCCGTGCTGAGGTTCTCTCCTGGTCGCCACAATGCAATAAGACATTCCTCCAGAAGGTAGCCAAGGTCCTCTGCACCTCTTCACTCTCCTCCCTACCGGAGGAGTACCACGATTTTAGCGATGTCTTCGACAAAGGTCAAGCCGGTAGTTTGCCTTCACACCGGTCGTATGATTACGCAATTGACCTTCAGCCTGGTGCCATACCCCTTGTGGCCGGGATTACCCTTTGTCGGTCTTGGAGGATAAGGCCATGGAGTAGTATGTTGCAAACTCACTTCCCCTAGGTTTCTTCTTTGTGAAGAAGAGTGGTGAACTGAGGCCTTGTATTGATTATAGGGGTGTCAATTGTTTCACGATTAAGAATGCCTATCCAATTCCGTTGATTATGGAGTTATTTGACCACCTCAAGGGAGCAACGGTTTTCACAAAGCTTGATTTGAGAAGGGCATACAATCTCGTGAAGATTAAGGAGGGTGACGAGTGGAACACTGTGTTTTAATGCCAGAACAAGCCATTATGAGTACCTCATAATGCCTTTTGGTCTTTGTAATGCCCCGGCAGTTTTCCAGGAATTGCAGGAACTTCCTCTGAGATTTGTTGCAGTTATGTGTGGTGGTTTATCTCAAAGATATCCTCATATTTTTCAAGTCCCTGGAGATCCACCACACAGATGTCTGTCATGTGCTTTAGAAACTAAGAGAACAATCTCTATTGTAAATTGGAGAAATGCAAATTCCATTGTGAACAGGTTAAATGTTGGCACATCCTGATCCTATGTTACCTTTTATCCTTGAGGTTGATGCTTCTGAGACTGGAGTTGGCACCCTTCTGTCTCAACGTCCTACCTCCTGAGAGCACTATGCATCCTTGTCACCTGCGGAATGCAAATTATGAGATTGGTGACAGAGAACTGTTGGAGATCATTTTAGCCCTGAAAGAATGGAGACATCTCCTCAAAGGTACCACTGTTCCAGTTCTCATTCTTACTGACCATAAGAATCTCACATTCTTGTCTGAGGCTAAACGCCTCTCAACCTGAAGGGTGCGATGGGCTCTTTTCTTGTCTAGTTTCAATTACCTTGTCTCATTCTTACCCGGTAGTAAGAATGTAAGGGCTGATGCTTTGTCACGGCAATTTTCCTAGACTTCCAAGATGGAATCAGTTCCGGTTCCTCTGATTCCTCCTGATCGTATTCTGGCTACGGTTCGCACCAGTCTCACTTCTCCTTTGGGTGACAAAATTCTTGCCATGGTCCATGCTCCTCCTGAGAAACCTTGTGACTGCTGCTTTGTCCCAGAGAGTCTCCGTACTGCCATGCTCCAGACTTACCATTCTCCCAAGGCTGCTGGCCACCCTGGGAAGAATCAACTCTTTTTTAGGCCGTTTCCCAACAATTCTGGTGGTCTAGTCTACATGCTGATGTAACCGTCTTGGTAGCCTGTTCTGTAACAGGTAGGCCTGTTCTGTAATGACAGATCATGTGACACTTAGATTGTACACAGGTGGACATCATTTCACTAAATATGTGACTTCTGAAGGTAATTGGTTGCACCAGAGCTTTTTATTGGCTTCTTAACAAAGGGGGTGAATACATATGCACATGCCAATTATCAGTTTTTTATTTCTTAAAAATAGTTTTATGTATATATTTTTCTAATTTTACTTCACCAACTTAGACTATTGTGTTCTGATCCATCACATATAATTATGATTAAAAAAACATTTAACTAAAGGCTGTAATGTAACAAAATAGGTAAAAAGCCAAGCGGGTGAATACTTTTGCAAGGCACTGTATGTTGTTTTATTTCTGACCATCATAACAACTGGTCAGACCTCTTTCCGTGGGCAGAGTTTGCTCACAATAGTGCCTTGAATTCTGCTTCCTGATTTGTCCCCGTTTATGGCTAACTATGTTTTCCAACCTTCCATGTTGCCTAACCCATTTGTTCCGCAGAGTATTCCTGTGTTAGAGGAGCATATCTGTGGTCTTCGTTCCACTTGGGCACAAGTCCAGGAGGCTTTGCGACATGCTAATGATAGGTACAGACTCCATGCTGACCGCAGACGCCTGCCTGCACCTTCCTACCAGGTTGGGGACAGGGTCTGGCGGTCATCTTGCAACCTCCGATTTTGCATTCCCTCTCTGAAGTTTGCACCTTGGTTTATTGGGCCTTTCCGTATTCTTTGCAGGATTAACCCAGTGGCTTACGCATTAGACCTTCCTTCTAATATGCGTACTTTGAATGTATTTCATGTCTCCTTATTAAAAACTTTGTTCTGCAACCACTTTACCACCTCTTTGCCTCATTCTACCCTGTACAGGTTGAGAACCATGAGGAGTATGAAGTACAGTCCATTGACTCCCGTAGGTTCCGTGGGCGCATACAGTAACTGGTGCATTGGAAAGGGTACGGTCTGGAGGAACGTTCTTGGGTCTCATCCTCGGATGTACATGCCCCTGTCATCCTCTGTGATTTCCATAGATGTTTTCCCCTCAAGCCTGGTGGTCCTCCGAGGGGGAGGGGTCCTTGAGGAGGGGGAACTTTCAGGGCTGGGCTCAGCCCTTCCTTCTCAAAGCTGGCTGCTCAGCTGTCGGCTAATTGCCAGCTCCTATCTCTCCACAGTGACTCACCCATCGATGATATCCTGCTCGTCAGTCCTGCCTACTTAAGCCGTCCAGTCCAGATGATCTCTGCCTTCACCTTGGTCACATCTCTAGAGATGCTCTTCTGTGTTCCTGTTAAAGACTTGCTTGACTGACATTCCTTCTGGCTCCAGATCCTGCTTGCTGTTCTATGCTCATCTCTGGCTCCCTGACGTTTTGGCTTGTCTGACTATCTGTTCCGGTATCTGAACTCTGGCTATGTTTTGACTACGTTTACTCTGTTTACCTTTTTTTATTATTATTAAAAAAGTGTGATATAACTGTACTTCTGTTTCAGTCTGATTAATGGTTTCTGACACATGGGTGTTTAGCCACGCTGAATCCCAGTGGCAAGAATCCCAGAAGAAAACATGGGAACTCCAGGTGTGACGTCACATGCTGGGGCATGGCAGGTGGGCGTGGCAACGTGTTTCAGAGCTGCCTAGCTCTTTTCTCAAGCCTTTCTATTGTTTTTAGCTCTTTATTAGTATACTTTGTGGACTTTTCCATATAGGTCCCCTGGTTTGAAGCTCATGATAGGGTCATTGTTTGTTTATCTCCATTTTTTATATATATATTTGCATTAGATGATGTGTGAATACCTATTTTTTTTCCTGACAGAAACGTGGAGGCTGCCACTTCCGACGTCTCATGCTGAAATTGCTAGTTGCCTGGTTGTTATGTTGATCCCTTGGCTTCAATACTTTAAAGTGAATTTGTTATTTTTCTACACTCTTTGCAATTCATGCTCATTGTGTGATGTGTTAAAAAAAAGGTGCACTTTTTTTGTGTTGGTAGCCATTTTTAAAATGAATGTACTTCCTTAATGCAGTGTGCATTAATGCATAAAATATTGCATGTTAACCCATCTGTTGTACTGCAGTACAATGAAACTGAAAGGTATAAAAGGGTCCTAAAGAAGCCTTTCTGTATGCTGAGGTTGAACCTCTTTTTCTCTATGCACAAATAATTTCACCTTCTCTTTTGTGATGACCTTAAACTGAAAAAGTTTCCACCATGTTTATTATGTGGGCAGTTTATGGTTTTATACATGGTGCCTCTATGAATAATTTCTGATTTTATCTTATCTACAGTTCCTGTCTCAGCTCATGATCTTCATGATAAGCATTGTGAGCGCCATATTCTGCGGACACCTGGGGAAGGTGGAGCTAGACGCTGTGTCACTGGCCATCGCGGTACGTTCCAATAAAAGTAGAATGAATCTGCATCATATATTATAGAAAAAGGATGTAAAGGCAAACAATTGCAAACTCGTCCATATCCATGTAAGGTCCATGTAAGATATAAGGTTTAAAAAAAGACTTATTCAATTTGAGCGTATTGCTATACATTATATTTTTAATCCTCTACAGGTGGTGAATATTACTGGTGTGGCAGTGGGAGCAGGGCTTGCTGGAGCATGTGACACATTGATATCGCAGGTAAGATACATGGTGGAGTGCTAGCAGTCACCAGGGGTACTTATAGTCCTTGACTCTCTATACAATTGTAGTAGCCTTCTGAAGACTAAATCTACAGGGCACAGCTGGCTGAATGAGAAAAACTAAACTGATTTCCCCATCCAAACATTCGAGGTGGATAGGTAAATCCTAACCGCTGTGTCTTTGTATTCTGACAGCAGGACTCCCCTATGATCAGAATACACTGATCAGCTCTGCAGCCCAATGGCTGCATGCGCTGATTAAATGCTGGTTTTCCTGCAGGACTGTTTGACAAAAGCCAGTTCTGTTGAACAGAGAAGGCTACACAAAGATTCATATTGAAACCAAAAAAATTTGATCCATGTATGCCCAGTTTTACATGTGAAACAGACCTAAATAGCAGGGAGATCAGATTCCATACAAGGCCAAAGAAATCACCAGGGTGGAGCACTTGCCACCTTTTCTCTTGTAGCAGTTAATCCAGCATACTTGTAAAATAAATTTTGCAAATGCACTCTGTATTAGATGGTGGTCAAATACATAATTAAAATACAAAAAATTTTACTCTAGCATTCATAACCCTATAGGTGTTTCATTGTATGTGTAAATTTTCTGTATTATGCAAATGTTCTGTTATGTTGTCTGAATTCAGCTAGTTTTGTTCCCAAATTGTACCCTGTCTCTGCTCAGTGAGAGCTATGCTTACCGATCATTCACTTTTATTTCAGATCTATGGAGGGCGCAACCTAAAATTGGTCGGGATAATCCTGCAAAGAGGTATTCTTATCCTGCTACTCTTCTGCTTCCCGTGCTGGGCCCTATTCTTGAATACGGAACCCATCTTGCTTCTCTGCCGGCAAGACCCAGAAGTGTCCAGGTGAGCTCTTTATTAAAGAGTAATGGTCCGGCACCTTTACAAAGAGCTTAGAAATGGGGGAACCAATGTTTTTATTCCCTAAATAATCTTTCAAAGCAAACAAAACTTTTGCTTAGGTAGTACATTTGTTTACAGAGGTCTATACATTAGAATGAAAGGAGAAACATTAATAAAAGTGGAACAGATCAGTGTCATTTTAACCACTTGCCTACTGGGCACTTTTACTCTGTTCCTGCCCAGGCCAATTTTCAGCTTTCAGTGCTGTCGCACTTTGAGTTTCATGCAACACTGTATCCATATGACATGTTTATCATTTTCTTTCACACAAATAGAGTTTTCTTTTGTTGGTACTTAATCACGTCTGTGTTTTAAATTTTTTGCTATATAAACAAAATTTTTGATAGGCGGCACTGTGGGAACGGATAGGTGGCACTGATGGCCACTGGTAGGCAGCACCGATAGGCAGCACTTATAACTGACACTGATGAGGGGACATTGATGGGCACTGATTGGCAGCACAGGTGGGCACTGATTGGCAGCACTGGTGGACACTGTTGAGTCTGCACTGACGATCAGGACACTGTGGTTGTCTCTTTTACCCTTTCAGCGTGAGGAAAGGAATGCCGATAACCGGCTTGTGTTTACATCGTGATGAGCTGTGATTGAATTTGTCCCGAAACAATGGCAGAAAGCCTGTATGGAAATAAAAAGTCTTGTTTCCTGTAAGAACTTTGTGCAGGTGGGGTACTGCATAAAACCGATATTTATGCTGGCCTAGGGTAATGCAGGGTTTTATAGTATAAAAATAGTACTGTTTTTGATGAATGGATTGGGATGAGTTAAAATTTACTCCAGTATATTTTTGCCTTTTTTTTATTTTCTTGTTTTTGTTTTTTTGTTTTTTAGGTTTTTGGTTGTTGAAATTGTTTGGTATGGTCTCTTTTTTATTTTTTTTTGCATAAACATTTTATTCGATTTCAAAAGAAATACAGCATAAAGGACACTGAAATATACTCCACATACATTACACATTCATGCAAGTGGAGAATGACATGTCACATAATCCAAAAAGAAAAGAAAATTAATTTTAACAAAGGCAACTACGAGGTGAAGGGAGGGTCTTGCAGTAAGAAGTCCCCCCCCCCCCCATTAAGAGTATAACACGTTCTATAAGCAGTTATAACAATTGACCCTTATCTCGAAAATCCAGTCCTGAGATAACCTGCAGGTGCCTTTTTAAAAAGAGTGGGAGTAATATTTATTGACTGGCATGTTTGTCACCTAGTTCAAGAGGGCATGAATATAGTGAGTGAGAATCTCAGGTCCTTCCCAGCCTTGCCATTCAGACTCAGTGGACCTCAATAAAAAAAAATGGGGGGGAGGGCAGAGATGAGAAAGAAAAGGGGGGGGGACAATACCACAAAGGCCGAGGAATGAAGAGGGGGTGGGACCTCCACCAGCTTCCCTCTCCATCCATCTCCACCTAATATATGTCAGAATATCATGAAGTGTGCATCATTCAGCTGAGATTATCTCAATTCAGAGCCAAGCGAAGGTGAACAGATATCAATTTGTATTCTGTTGGAGCTCCTGATATGGACGCGACTCTCGGTAGGTTGCCCAGGGTAACCATATCTCAGACTGTTTGGAAGCTTTATCAAGCATGGCATATATCAGCTCCTCTGTCTCTGCTATGCGATTAATCTGTCTGACCCACTCCTTCATCAAGGGGGGGGGAGGTAGACCTCCAATGTACTGGGATGCATTGTCTCACAGCATTGATCATAAGCATAGCAACTGACGATTTGTTGGTGTTGTGCCGGTGAAAATTCGGAAGGGAAGAAACCTCCACTGTCGTATCATGCACCTTGCGCCAGAAAGGCTGGATTAGTGGGCATCCCTACCAAATATGTAGGAAAGTGCCTATCTCCAAATCACATCTCCAACAGCGATCTGGGACAGAGGGGATAGATTTGTGAAGAAGATCCAGTGTTGTATACCAGGTTGTTTTTAGTTTATATCCGTTTTGTTGAGTAGAGACGTTTCAAGGATCCTTTGTGAATATAAAGGTGGATGTGCTTCCAGGCAGCCTCATCTATCTCAGTCCACAATGTGGTCTCCCAAAATGAGTGGTCAGAGCAGAACAAATCAGGTGTATCTGTAAACATGGCAGCATAAAGCGATGAAATCACATGACTTTGGCGAGAAGACCGGGAACAGAGTGACTCAAATACTATCGGTGCCTTGGTGAAGCCTATCCTACGGGATGGACAATCCAGGTAATGTTTCAGTTGAATATAGGGCCAGAAAGGAAATTAGTTTGTTTTGGATATCTCTGCAAGCTCCGTACGCCTCAAAAAGTGTTTCGCCTGCATCTCTGAATGTGGCCATTCTGCCACCAGAAAGGCCTTAGAGAGGCCTGGGGGAAAGTTGTGATTACTGGGCACTGAAGCGATCGGGCTAAATTTAGCCGACACTGTGTGCTTAGAGCATGTCAAAGGCATGAAGGGTAGCCCCAATAAGGGGATGAAGTAGTAAGTGTGTCAAAGTGTGATCCTTAGGGAGCCAGGGAGTCTCCCGTAAATCCAAATCTGAGACCAGGTTTTCCAAGGTCACCCATCCCTTAAATCTGGCATGAACCTTCCAGTCTACTACCCGGGTAAGATGGACCGCCCGGTAGTATCGTTGTAAATCCAGGAGCCCAATTCCGCCCTTAGACTTAAGCAGTACGAGTTTTGACCAACTTATCCGTGCACAACTTATTGGACCATATAAAAGTTCTACATACGGATTTGTATACTGCAAAAAAGGAAGGCTCCCATCTTTGGAGATCCCGACAGATGACCTGCAATTCCACTAAGTTTCTACTGTAAACTTGGAGTAGTTGATATTTAGGTTTGAAACAAATTTAAATTGGTCGAGAACTTTCATAAGGTTAGGGAGGCAAGAAAGAAAAAGCAGAAATCTTATGCCCTTAATATCAGGGTTGGCTCGAACGCAGCGGAGAAGGGGCTCCAGTGTAAGAATGTATAGCAAGGGAGAGAGGGGACATTCTTGTCTGGTCCCATTATGGATAGGATGGTGTTCGACAGGTGGCCATTGACTTTCACTTTCAGGCTCTAATAAGTGACTCAATCCCCAAAGCATGAGGTAGCGATGCCGCTCCAAGCGTGTTTGTGTCTCTAATAACCGCCCTCCCCACTCACAACTTCAGGTTTAGGCTCTGCAATGGTGTAGAAAATTAAAGAAAACCGCTGAACGGTCGCACTCTGAATAACACCTTTTATTCGTGGCAAAACAGTGTAGAAGATCCAAAATCTGTTACATCATGGTGATGAAAGTTACAGACAATCCCCAAAGCACTTAAAACTGCCATATAGTCCCAGGCCACTCTGTCAAATGCCTTCTCCGTATCCATCTCCAGAAAAAAAGCCCTGCTGTTTGTTAGGTAGGGCTTTGATAGTATTGTCCTAGGCTTCTCGGCCAGGGGCAAACCCCACTTGATCTAAGCCAGCCCAGGCCAGGACATGAAAGGACAAACGGGCCGCTAGGATCTTGGAGAACAACTTGATGTCCACATTAAGAAGGGAAATCGGGCGATAATTGGCGACATTGGTGGGCTCTTTACCTTCTTTTGGGAATAACCTAAATAAAGACCTCAAGTAGGCTTTCCGAGGTACAGGGTAGAGTGGACAATGAATTGAATGCCTTTAGAAAACCCAAGGCTAAAGAGTCAGAAAATGCTTTGTAGTATTGTGCCAGAAAGCCATCAGGGCCTGGGAATTTTCCCAGTTTTGTAGCTTTCAGTGCCACCTTCCACTCCTCCGCCAGAGGAGCCTCCTCAGCCTTTGCATCTGCTACAGCTAAGGTAGGAGGACCATGTTGTCGCAGAAATTCATGTATCAGCTAAGCATGATTACCGCTATGGTAGAAACTGACTCGCTAGACTGTAGATTGTACAGCTTACTATAGAAGCTATGAAATTGGTTAGCAATAACTTCATTCGCAGAATGGGTTGTCCCTGATGCATCTATAACATGGTGGATCGTGGAGGCAAGAGTAAGTTGCCGTGTGGCCCTGGCCAAAACCCTACCTGGTTTATTCCCCTGCTCGTAGAACAGTTTCTGGGATAAGACATTACTTTGAATTGCCCTTTGAAAAGTTCTTCTAGTAAGAGCGAATGCATTTCCTCCAGATCCTGTGCTATCGTGATCACCTGTAAGTGTTGGGTTTCCAATCTACGAATCTTTTTGGAGAGTTCTACTAGTAACATTTGACTTTACTTGTTTTTTCTTTCTAGCAGCTATGGAAAGCAGGCGGCCTCATATGACACATTTATGTGCCTCCAACTGTGTCATGTAAGAAATGTCAGGGGTCTCGTTGTGACGAAAAAAGTCGCCAATATTTTGCCTAATGAATTCTAAGTCACAGGGATCTGAAAGAAGGGATGCATCCATTTTCCAAATCCTAGTGGAGGTGATCCTCTCCACAAAAACCATAATGTCATTGTTACTGGGTGATGGTCCAAAAGCACCATGTTCTCTATAGTAGCACTGTGAAGGTATGAAAGGTCTGCTTGTGAAATAAATATAGATATTTAGATAAGATAGTCTAGTCTCGAATAACGATTATGTGGGGATAAGAAAAAGGTGTAATCCCTATCCCTCAAATGAAGGGTTCGCCAAGTTTAATGTAATGTAAGAGAGGCTATTTGAAGTTTTATCTGATGAAGTGCATAAAAGGAGAGAGAGGAGTCCCCATTAGAGGTGTCTACAAGAGGATTTAGGGGGACATTAAAGTCACCCCCAAGGATTAAGAGGCCAACCCAAAAGAGTGTATGTTTTGTACATTTCTCAAAAAAGTTGTTTAGAGTTAGGACAGTACACATTTGCCAGAGTCAAATGTCTATTTTTGCAAACACCCTTTAGAAAGATAAACCTACCCTCTGGATCCAATAATTGGTCAGTGATGCGGAACGCTAGGAATTGGGAAACCAGAATTGAAACCCCTTCGTCTTGGAGTCCAGGCAGGTAGCATGATACACCGTGGAGAACCTTCCATTAGATAGGTGTGGAATAACGTCTGATTTAATGTGTGTCTCTTGCAAGAAAACCACATGTGCTCTATGACAATGTGCTTCTGCAAGAAGGCTGCTATGCTTTTCAGGAATATCGAGGCCTTTGGTATTGAGTGAGTAGACTTGAATTAAGAGGCATGATCATAAATATATGTCGCAGTTCAGTCACCAAAGGCGTTGAACGGAGGGGGCAGCTGTGGGGAAAGACAGAGAGAGAGAAAGACAGAAGAGAAAAGGGAAGAAAACAGAGGGAGGAAAACATTTTTTTGGGAAGGAGCACCCTTTAAAAAGGAGTATCTATTCTACGCTGGGTAGTCAGGCAAGGATGATGGGAGTATATAAAAAAAAAAAAGAGGGGGGTCAAATACGTAGTGAACTCCTAAATCGTATACCGGAGGTGGATAGAGGCCTGCTAATCCACCTAAGTAGGAGTGAGGGGAAAGGAGTGGGTGAGCCAAAAAAAATTCAGAGGGGAGCCTGCCTCCCTGATTTGGGATGCGGGTCTAGCACTGACTTGGTCAGAAAGTGTCGACAGTCTAGGGATTCCATAAATAAGACGAGCAATCGTAAGGGGGAGAGTATGTCTAAATAAAGGTGGAAGGGTGCAAACCGAGCGAGGATTCAACCTTCTCCCTTCCAGACCCTAGCATAAGGGGAGAAGAGCAGCTCAGTAAGCATACACTGGACTCGCATTTAAATCAGTTCCGTATCAGCATCCAACCAGTCTCGCCATTCTTCAGCAGGATAAAGTCCTCCGCCATAGGGCGTGCACCAATATGTGCACAGGTCAGAAGCCTTCTCTGCCTCCAAATGACACATATATCAAGCAAATGGCGTGTAGCAAAATAATCAGATTACACCTTATAACCATAAAACCAGCTATATCCACAGTATTCCTAGTCGTTAGACTAACAAAACTATAACATGGACTAGGGTCACCCCTGTCAGGTGCTCCAATTAGGAAACACCAGGCAAGGGGGAGTCCCTCAGTTCCCAGACTATACTCTATTGTACACAAGAGCATTCGCCCACCACAGATATCCATAGCTGTACAGGTATGGTTTCTCTTAATTTCATATCAAGATATAATATAACAGAAAAGCTGTATGTGATTATGTCACCCTTACTATTCTATACTTGTTGAAGCTCCCTGCAAATTTCTTCCATTTGGAATTCGGGTTAGGCACAGTATGTTTGGATGTTGGTATCGAATTGTAACCCTGATATGCAATGTCAATTGTGTGTGTGTGTTGGAATTTGCCAAACTGTATCTTGTTTACTGTACAATACGTGCATATGGCTATAAAAGATGTTTAAAAGTGGAACAGATGGATTTGGGTCCCAATGAAGGATTGACTGTCCCCTCAAAGGAAGGAAAGATAGGAATGGTAGTGTTGTGTAAATGGACCCCGTTATCCTGGGGGCCCTAATTCATATGTTCATATTTGTTGTAGAAATTTTAAAGTCCTATTTTTCATAGGACAAGAAGCCTGTGAATGAAATTGCAGAGAAATATTTTACACCAACATCAAACATCAGTAAATAGTTTTTTTTACAAGTGTAGCTGGTGTTTTTAAAATGTTTTTGAAATAGATCACCCATTAGTCCATAGCAGATAAGGACAGGAAAGTATCTCGTATTCGTCTGCTAAACATCATTCAGTCTTGATTAGTGACTGTTTCATCAAGCAGTATGTTTGCAAAAGACCACTTGAAGACAATAGGAAAATTGGATAGTATTAGATGTTTGTCTATGTACTGTGAACTAAACTGGTATATACAGTAAGTCAAACAAAACCATAGAAAATTCCTAGCTAAACTCACCAACCAGCCTGAAACCAACCAAATTATCCTGTCTAACAGTTTACGTTAAAAACAGGAGTTTAGTTTGCACCATGCTGGCTTGATGACACTTCTACAGCAACCAATGAGTCGAATGATACAACTTAATGTGTAGGCTTTGACTAACACACTGTCATAGAATTGTTCCTATGTCCTATATCCCTTTCACCTTTGTTTGAGCATTGATACTCCTGAGCAGATCCCACTCTCCTTATTGGGAAGTAGTTTAGGATTTTTGTTTTTGGTTGTTTTGTTCATGTTTTAAATGTAGATGTAAACTGAGACCACTTGGTCTTGCCCCTGCGTGGGCAGAAGTTGTATGTGTACTACACTAAGAAAATCAATAAAAAAAGATAAAAAACAAAAACAAAAAAACAGGGGTTTAGTTTGCACACATTTGCAAATACATGTGTAAGCTGCAGAGCCACTTCACGGCAACCCAGTATTCTCTGCAGTCCTAACTCTATACGTTTTGAGAGCCTCCATAGTAGAAGCACATGCATAATAATGGATAGTTAGAGGGCAAGTAAACCTGGAGGGAGCCCACCCCTTCTTAAAGACTCAGGGGTGCACTGGACACCCAGCACAAAGCACAATGGCAGCAAAGGTGTCCAGTGCATCCCCTCACCAATATTCCAACAGTGCAAACAAATGGCCACTGCCCTACTTTTACTGGCCTTCTCAGTAAGGAGCACATTAGGACTGCAGATAATACTGGGGTGCCGTGAAGTGGCTCTGCAGCTTATGCATATATTTGCAAATGTGTGCAAACTAAACCTCTGTTTTTAATGCAAACTGTTAGACAGGATAATTCAGTTGGTTGCAGACTGGTTGGTAAGTTGAGCTGGGTATTTTATATGGTTTTGTTTGACATGCATCGCCCCTTCCAAGTGCTCCTTACTGTGAAGGCCAGTTATAGGTGGGGGCAGGGGCCATTTGTTTGTACTGTTGGCATACTGGTGAGTGGACGCACTGGACACCTTTGCTGCCATTGTTCTATATGCTGGGTATCCATGGAACATATGAAGTCTACTGTGACCATGATGTCGACAATAATATAAAAAAATTGTGGAAAAGTGAAAGGAAGTGGAGAAACTCAGTGTGGATGCAGGATTGACGTAAGCATCGAGGCCCCCTCAGCATAAAGCTAATTGAAAAAAAAACTGGAAGCCTGTATGAAGACTTGAACAAAAAAGGTGGTAAAGAATCAGAGGGTGCATCTTTTAATGCCAGCCATGGCTGGTTTCATAGGTTCAAGGCTATGGATGGATAGATACTAAATATGAATTCCTAGTAAAATGTCAAAATTATTATACTTCTATTACATATTCCAAAGGACCTTACCTACAACTACATGGTAGTTTCTTCATGACACATCATCATTTAAGGCACTGGCTAGCCAACAATTGAACACAAGCTAATCAGTGTTTAATCAATACCTAGGCTATGCCATTTTCTTTTTTTTTTCTCGAACAATATTCAAACAGTGAATGTTGCCTTTATTCGGGAAAGTCTATTAATTCCTAAATTAAATGTTAAAAGCTAACAAAATTTTGAGGTACTTTTGAATGAAATTCGTCAAGTCATCGAATGTACTGAGAATTTTTGGATGAATGTTCATTCAAAAATCTACTAGTGTATGACCAGCTTTAAAATAAACTATATTTTTTTTCTCCTATAGATTGACACAGATCTATGTATTAATATTCATTCCAGCCCTTCCAGTAAGTCTAACCATATCTGTTTCCAATTGTAGGATTATTATATTGTGTAAGTCTGCCAAAAATCTATTTTGCATCTAAAGTTAACCAAATTCTCACAAAAAATACTTCATTTGGGATTCCATTTTAATATTATTTTCCCTACCTTTGTTCATGTTTTCTTTCCCTGCACTGTACACATCCTGTACCTTCACCTCTGCACCTCCCTCATTGCACCACTCACCTCTGTACCCCTCATTATAGTACTCACCTTTGTATCCCCCCATTTCTTTACTCTGTACCTACCATTCCACCTTTTTCACCCCTCCTGAGATGTGTACAAACCTGGTGGACAACTACAAGAAATGTCTGACCTCTGTGATTGCCAACAAGGGTTTTGCCACCAAGTACTAAGTTGTGTTTTGCGAAGGGGTCAAATACTTATTTCACTCATTAAAATGCAAAACATTTTATAACTTTTTTGAAATCAGTTTTTCTGGATTTTTTTGTTGTTTTTCTGTCTCTCACTGTTAAAATAAACCTACCATTAACATTATAGATTGATCATTTCTTTGTCAGTGGGCAAACATACAAAATCAGCAGGGGATCAAATACTTTTTTGCCTCGTTATAGACACATGACACACCCCCCTTCCACTCCCCCTTAAAGGAGCATTATCCAATAAAAAGATTAAATAAACCTAAAAGTGCTTTTTTTTACCACTACTAATCCTTTGGTTTACTATTCCTGGCATTTGAAATTTACAAATACAGCAATTTAGAAATTGGATGAAAGGTTTAGCAGACTTCCCATGTCTATTAATGTTTTTTCTTTTCTTTTCTTTTTTTTAGGCTTCATTTCTTTATCAACTACAAGCCAAATATTTGCAAAACCAGGTACCAAATCCAACGGACACTGTGAATCCACAAAAATGCAGAATAGTTGTATTTGTGTTTTAATCCATATTACATCCAAAGCCTATTGTCGAGTTGTACTACAGTAACATCTACATTTTATTAAATGGGCACAAGCCAGAATTCTGAGTCAGCTATGCTAAAGACATTTCAGCTTTTATAGATAGATCTTTCAATAGTGCATTATATTTCTCTAGGGGATGAAAAAGTACTTTTACTTACCTGGTGCTCCACCATGCTCTGATGGTGAGCTGTCCCTCAGTGTCCTCCTGATCAGTGCAGAGCTGTGACATCAGGATCTTAGATGGCTAGAGCATGAGGAGAAGAGGCTGTAGGGACCGGTCTAGTTGTGCGGACCAGCCTGTAGGAGCCGAGGGTTTGGTAAGTAAATTTACTTTTCCATGCCCCCTAAACCTAAACAAGCAGTTAACCCCCTAGTGCAAGGGAGAAGCTTCACATTTGCTGGAGTTAAAAATAGTGTAATTGAGTTCAATGTTAAAATGTGTTATCACGAAATATGCAGTCTTTTTCCCTACCTTTATTACCTAGACCCCTTACCTCAATATTTGACAACCCAAATGGACTTTGCTCAGACGTCTGTTTGAGCTTCAGGTCCTCTATGGCCACACTAGGGGCTTTTGGTTTTCCTACCTTCAGCTACAGAGCTACCGCCGCTCAATCCTGCTCAAGACCGCTATATACAGTATATATCCCTCACTTCATTTGAGCAACTCTGTACTTCTACTTTGCCACCTGAATGACTCATATCCAAGATATATTCCTTACTATCTTCAAACCTATCCTCTGGCCTTTCTCCTTACACCGATAAATGGGCTGATTTGCTTGGTCATCTGCTCTTAGATGATAATTGGCAGCAAATGTTTCTCAACACTCATAAACTATCTATGTCATGTTCCACTCAAGAACATAACTTTAAGTTGCTTTCGAGATGGGACCCCACCCCTACTAGACTACACTCCATTTACCCATTACACTCGAATGCTTGTTCGTGTTATTAGACCTCTCCAGGAAATCTCATCCTTATCTGGTAGGCTCCTCCCATTCACAAGCTTTGGAACTTTGTCTTTACCCTCTACAATTTAATTGTCCAAGAGTCGATCGCTAACACCCCTGAACTCGCCCTTCTTACCTTACTACCCCAAACGTTATTGCAAGCAAAAAAACTCCCTCCTTCACACTGGAAATCCAATACTGTCCCTTCCTTCCATGAATGGCTGGAGACTCTCAACGACATTACAGTATGTACATAGAAGAATTGATAACTGTCAACATAAACATCTATGATCAATCTTAACAGGTCTGGATGGCTTGGGTACTGTTCAAGGACTTTCCAAAACTGTAGGAATTCTTAGCAGGTCTTTGCTGAGAATTGCAGCTGTGCTCCTTCCCAACCAATTACACATTTTATCTCCCTCTGTCTTACAACGTTATACGCTGATTTTGGATCCTCCCCATTCCGCTCTTGCTGCACCTTCCTCAGTCTCCTTTTTTTTTTTGTCTGCGGTCCTTAGAGCCCATTCCCATTTTACTGTTTACTCTATCTCCCCCCCCCCCCCTCCCCTGGTTTTCTTTCTTTCCCCTGTCATTCAGAGAGTACATTATTCTTTCGAGGAGAGTTTTGAGGCACCCATTCCCTTTCACCCCTTACCTTATACTGCACATTACTCTACCAGTTGTTTCATTTTTGAAGATTGCCCATCTGTCCCTCCTGTTGAATTGACCCCTCTCGGGTATACTGTTATACTCTCTTCATGCTTGTCCATGTTCACTGTTTTATCGTTGTACTCCCATATCGCTTAATAATAATATCAATAAAAACATAAAAAAGCTTCACCACCAACAGGAAGCAAACCCACACAAAATGTGGTATATAAGTATTAAACTACCTTAAAATGTGCTTTCTCTGCACCCAGATGGGGTGTCTGGGTGTGGGGACAATACCCATACAGATCTTTTAGCACTAATACTTATTGTCAAGCTTAGGCATGGCCTGAGTTATGTTAAAGTGATTGTAAACGCTTGTTTAAAAAAATATAAAAAATAACAAACATGTACAGTTGGTTTTGCACAGAGCAGCCCGGATCCTCCTCTTCTCAGGTCCCTCTTTGCTGCTCGTGGCACCTCCCTCCTATCGAGTGCCCCCACAGTCAGCAGCTTCCTATGGGAGCACTGAAGCCAAGTCACAGCTCTGTGTGTCCATTCAGACACAAAGCCCCAACCCGGCCTGCCCCCCTCTCTCCCCTAATTGGCTGACCGACTTGGAATGCCGCGGGAGCCAATAGTGCCGCTGCTGTGTCTCAGCCAAATGCAAGTGATCATCTGGCATATGTTCAAATGTACAACAGATATTCATGTTGTTTTCTTATACTTCTGTACTTAATTTTCGTGAAAAACCTAATAAAACCATTGAAACAAAAAAAAAAGTTATTTCTCTAAAAAGACAAAAGAGGCTTGATTCACTAAGATGGGTGAGTTAAGCTGGCCCTACATGGTTCCATTTTTTTTTTCACCCAGCAGGCTGAAGGAAAAAAGCAGAACCATTTGCCCCATCCACGCATTTGGGGTAGATGGAGGAATCCTTCCTGCTGTATTCTGACAGTGGAGAGACTCCACTGCTGCCAGAATGCACAGATTAGTGATATAGCCACTAATCGAGCGGCTTTTAATCAACAGGGCATTTAACAGATCAACTTCTGTTTAACTGCAGTGGCCACACGTGGATCAAAATCCTGCTTGTCCCTTCTGAACCGGCTAAATTTTTATCCATCTATGGCCACCTTTTATAACACCACTGCTTCTTATATTAAAGCAGAACTAAACTCCCAGAAATACCATCTCATTCCAACAATGCTTCAGTTAAATCCCTTGCTGGACGCTGTCATCTTCTCTGTCACTACTTCTGGGTCCTGGGATTTCAGCCTTCTGATTGGCCAGTCACGGAAGGACTTGCTACTAACGATTTTAGTGTATTTTTGTCAAAAACATTGGTTTTAATAAACATTTGTGCAAATTTTACAGGAGCTACAAAATCAGTAGCACCATATTTTGATTATATCAGTCCTGTACTTTCAGAAAATATATGTTTTAGGGGGTCTTTTAGAAGCTCTGAAAACTGTGAGTGAAAAATTATAAAAAGAAATAAAATAAAACAATAGAAAAAATGGGCCAGCCACCCAAGGTTAAAAGAGGAGCGCAGGGCTTGGCAGCAAAAGAGTTAAAGAGCACCTGCTACTGAATAACAAGACCTCCTGAGCCACCTATATATATACACAGTATCTTTTGTATTCATAAGCTAACAGATTTTATTACTTACAGGGAATAATATTTCCTCAAGTGCTAACTGGATTGATAGCAAATATCTTCAATGCACTTATCAATTACCTTTTCTTGTATGTGCTTGGCCTGGGAGTCATGTAAGTTCCTCTGTTAAAACTGTTACATTGACATTATTATTTTTATTATTGATTTATTGATATTTTTTTAATAATGCCGTGCATATAGTGCTCTTATTTCCTAAGGTGTTGTAGAAAGTAAAGGGGTCCATAAATGAATCAGGCTGACAGAAGCATTGTTTTACAAGTTTAAGAGCTAAGGAAACCAAAGGAAATTATGAAGGCTTACGTTGCTGATCTCTTTCTGAAAATGCTAGTTGCCTGGCTGACCCAATGATCACTGACCCAGATGGAGTTTGCAGCTCAGAAATTCTGACTTCATTTGCTTGTTTCAATGCAGTGATTCAAAGCCAATGACAGCCAGGTAAATAGTATTTTCAGAATTCCCTGTTATTCTCCCAGCCCAGGTTTTCTTTATGATTACAGCAGTCTTGGTGACCTGGTCTAGAACTATTAAAATTTTCTTTCCCGGCCAGTAACATCACTTCCTGTTGCATGCTTGTGATAAGCAGAAGCATTGTTGGCCTTCGTTGGCGCACTTCTTCAGTTGACTGTTGGGCTGCCTATCAGGTATGCACATGACTCTTGTAAACCTGATAAGTAGCACACTGACAACGCTCCTGCTAATTGAGAGGCAGTGGATTAGCGCTATCAGCATGCAATATTGGCAGGATCTAAAAGTTAAAAAAATTTGCAACAGTGAAAAATAATTTGATAAAGAAACAGTGAGTCATGATGCCAAACATACTGAAAAATAGATTTGGGGTTTAAGTAGACTTTAACCTCCCCAAAAGATAAAGTGGAACTGAACTCCAAAAGTAAAGAGTTTCTATGATATATGGAACATTTAGAAATGTTAATCGTGCCTAAGCAGTAACAAATGAATGCCGCTGTTGCTCGAGGACTGGCATGCAACCTAGCCATATCCAAAGCTGGCCATACATGGGTCCGTTTTTTTTGTTGTTCATCCAGCGGGTTGAAATCTGACCCGATTCCTCCATTCACACATTTGATATGGATAGGGGAACCCTCCCCACTGTTTCTTTGTATTCTGGTAATGGGGAGATGCTCCCGCTGTCAGAATACACAGAAAAAAGCCTGCAACGTTCCTCGAGCAAGACTATACCGACAGGGCGGTTGAATAGAAGTTGATAGATCGACTTTTGTTTAACATCAGTGGCCACGCATGGATCAAAATTTAGCTGGTCCCTGCTTAACCTGCCGAATTTTCGATTAATGTATGGTCAGCTTTAGTAGTACACTTCCTGGTATATGAGTGTGCCTAGGCACCCCTGTGCCTACAGCCTCATAGCAGTATATCTTCAGTGTGAGATCTAACGCTGTCTCTGACTACTAGATTTGGAGCAACATTTGGTGATATCACTGTATTGTATTGCTCCCTGTTCTCTTGCTGGAGGCTCTAACACTAGGAAGCAAAGCCCTGCCTCTACCAAGATGGCCACCTCCATACAGAGACAGCGAAGAAGAAGACATAAGTCAATAGTCGAAAAAGAATAGCATACAGGCAATGATGGGGACTAGTTCTTTGCCTTCTGCTTGCCTTTTACTGGGTGCAGCTTTCAGAGTTCAGTTCCATTAACTCTAAAGCCCCATACACACGGTCGGACTTTTTCATCAATTTGGTCCGATCGGACAAGGTTGTTGAAAAATCAGACCGTGTGTATGCACCATCGGACAGTGTTCGTCGGTTTGTCCGTCGGACAAAGTCTTATCTCCTGCTGGAAAGATTTCCCGTCAACCCGGTCCGATCACACCAAATCCGAGCGTGTGTACGCTTGTCCGACGGACAAAGTGCTACGCATGCTCAGAAGAAATTCTGTGACGGAAGCGCTCGGTCAGGTAAAACTACCTTTCCTAATCGACACAGCACATTCGTCACGCTGCAATGTTAAAATGTCTTTAATGCAGCGCATTCTCTTTTTCTTTACAATGCAACAAGAATGACATCTTTTAGCTGCTCCTATTCACCCGCACTTCTCACAAACTTACTTCTTTATTACTTTGCAGCATTTATACACTACATGTTTATTTTTACTCAGATCGTAATACAATCTTTCTTATTTTTTTACCCAGATTTTTTTTTTTTGGGGGAATACATATTTGAAGGAGATTTTTTTTTTTTTTGAGGGGGTTTGTATGTCTCAACTTAGCAAAACCACATTATTAACATTTGTATTTCTTGCTTACATTTACTAGGAGTTTGTTGGTTGTTGGTGCCCCTTGTTAATTCTAGGATTAGTGAAATGTACCTGCCTACTCAAAGAAAAACTGTCATTGTAGAAAAGTAAAACACAATAGTCAATGATTATTTCAAATCAAAAAAACATTTATTTAGGTCTCAGCAACAGACCAAAGAGGAACGCAGCCATGGTGAAACTTGGGGAATTTGCAAAGCCTTGGACACCCATGGCAACCATCATTTTACAGACTTAAACAATTGGGGGCATGAAGACTACCTATCTAAATAATAAGGGAGCGCAATCTGGTCCTGAAGTCCAAAACATCCGGAACTGCAGCAGATGCCATCTAGGTCCCCAGGCTCTGGTACTACGAGAGGCTCCATCTTCTCTCAGACCAGACTGAGTCCAGGTTGTCACTCTCTTGTCTTCCTTGTACGCTTCCTTCCACGCCGTGGTGCTGGTGCTGGTGGGGTGGCAGAAGGAGGAGGAGGAGGCGGAGCAAGGTCACTCTCGCAAACATGTGTGAGGGGAGTCATCTCCCCAGCCATCCCCTCATTTAGTATTTTGAGGATGACCTCCTCACACATGCTGCGTTGCCCCGCCTCCATACCCGTAAATTTACTTGTAACCAAGGAGGCAAAGGCCTCCTCGTAGGTGGGTGTGGCATAGAGGGAGGCTGAGGCATCTTTTATCAGCTGGAGCGCTGACTCTCCCACCTCCCCCATGTTTTTCGCCCTTCTGTAGGGAAGGCGGAGGGGAGAGACTTGGGAGACAGTCAGGCTCCTACGCCTACCCCCCTCTTGGCTGCCACTACCCCCTGCCTCCTCCTGACTGCCACCTTCCACAGCCACCTCCTGGCTGAGGTCTTCCTGTGTATGAAAAAGGGACATAGTTTCAGTTATTTGTTCATCAAACACACACAATTCTCATCTAGTGACTGTTGCAAAATGTTTTCAAATACAAAACCATACAATTCTCAGCCCTGCAGTTTAGATTCTTCCCAAAAATGTCTCCCACACCACTGTCTGTTGATATGTCAATCACGTTAGGAAATAAGCAATTGGGGATCCTGAATTAACTGAACATCATTCATTATTCAACAAACTGGTTCCAAAACTACTATACCTGGAACAAGCTGGGCACCTGCACATATTCCTGACTGGAAGGCCCAGGTTGGTCCTCGGAATCCTCATCAAGGGTGGCGTGCGTGGAAGGACGCGTGCAAGGAAGAGTCGAGAGTGACTTCCTGACAGTAGCCTGGTCTTTGAGAAAGTGGAGCCTGTCATAGTACCAGAGCGTGGGGACATGGACATCAGCTGCTGCAGCTCCAGATGCTTGTGACTTCAGGACCTTATTGCGCTCCCGGAAATAGGTAGTCTTCATGTT